>JAULKQ010069258.1:0-21682 GCA_032356285.1 Smithsoniella earleae | reverse complement strand
GAAAGCTGCTACGGAACATTCGTTCGCACGATCCGCATGGGGCATGGACTTGTGACCGGCAACATCGACGCCGCATACAAAGACGGCGTGCTGACAATCACGGTTCCGAAAGCCGAAGATATCAAACCGCGCCGCATTGAAATTCGAACATAGCGCAAACTGCCACGGCCACCAAATCAATCCGCCAAATTCGGCGGCCTCCGAATCTCGACGGGGTCGTCGGTCACCACCGCGTCAACGCGCGAGGCGACTACCGAGACCTCTTCACGACCCGCCGCTCGTTCATCACCCGTGCGCTCGGACCGCTCTACGGCGTTCCGGTTCGCTCGCGCGAGGGATGGGAGGCCATCGAGTTTCCCGCCGGACATCCGCGCACCGGACTGCTGACGCACGCGAGCTTCAACATGCTGCACGCGCACCCGGGGCGAAGCTCGCCCACTCTTCGCGGCGTGTTCCTGCGCGAGGCGCTCCTCTGCCAGACCGTCCCGCCGGCACCGGCCGACGTCGAGTTCGCATTGTTCAACGACGACGACAATCCCGAGTACAAGACGGCCCGGGACCGGCTCGCCGCGCACGCGAGGGATCCGACCTGTCGCAACTGCCACAAGCTCTCCGATCCCATCGGACTCGGGCTCGAGGTATTCGACGGCGTCGGCAAACACCGCACGACCGAGAACGGAGCCGCGATCGATACGAGCGGCGATCTCGATGGTGCATCGTTCGCCGATCACGTCGAGCTCGGGCTGGCATTCGCGCAAAGCCCGCTCATCGGCCCCTGTCTCGTCGACAACGTATACCGCTACGCCGTCGGCCGTGAGCCGATCCTCGGCGAACGGGCGATGCTCCGACGGCTCGCGAGAGACTTCGCGGCCTCGGGGTATCGGTTCCACGATCTGCTCCGTTCGATCGCACTCAGCGAAGGATTCCGCACCGCGTCCGACCCGCGCCCGAAGGGCGGCACCCCCGCCACGCGGGCCGAGGTGGACAAGACCCAGGAGGGAGCCGCATCATGAGTCCCATGATCGATCGACGTCGCTTCCTGCGCGGCGCCGTTGCCGGCGCTGCCGTCACCGTCGGCGTTCCCCTGCTCGACGTCTTCCTGAACGACAACGCAACCGCGCTGGCCTCGGGTGCCCCACTCCCTCGCCGGTTCGGCACGTGGTTCTGGGGCTGCGGGATGAATCCGCCCCGCTGGGACCCGAAGACGACCGGCACCGATTGGGAGATGACTCCGGAGCTCGAGCCGATCGCCCCCATACGCGATCAATTGAGCATCGTCAGTGGGTTCAGCGTGATCCTCGCCGGGGAGACGAACCAGGTTCACCGCACCGGCGCGATCGGTGCGCTCACCGGCGGTGCGCCGGCGAAACCGACCGAGATCCCCGCCCCGACGCTCGACATCTTGATCTCGGATCACATCGGCGGCGCGACGCGGTTCCGCTCGCTGGAGATGGCGGCCACGGCAAACCCGAAGCACACGTATTCTCGTCGGAGCGAGAGCGTGGTGAACCCCAGCGAGCCGTCGGCGCTCGGTCTCTACACCCGAGTATTCGGCGACGGCTTCCGCGACCCGAATGCGGCCGAGTTCAAACCCGACCCGCGCGTGCTTCTGCGACAGAGCGCGCTTTCCGTCGTTTCGGACGACCGAAAGCGCCTGGAGGCGAGCCTCGGAAACGCCGACCGCGCACGGCTGGACGAGTACTTCACGGCCCTCAGGCAGCTCGAGCGACAACTCGAGATCCAACTACAGAAGCCGCCCCCCCTCGAGGCGTGCTCGGTCCCGGAGGCGCCCAAGGCCACCGAAGAAAGCCTCGACGTCGACGTCGTGGATGAGAACCACGGATTGATGGCCGAGGTACTCGCGCTTGCGCTCGCGTGCGACCAGACCCGCGTCTTCAACATGGTCTACTCGAACGGAGCCTCGGGGCTGCACATGAAAGGCAGCAAGGACAGCCACCACACCCTGACGCACGAAGAGCCACGCGACCTGGAGCTCGGATACCAGCCCAAAGCGACCGCATTCGTGAAGCGCTCGATGAACGCGTGGACGCGGTTCGTCCAAACGCTCGCGAAAGTCCGCGAAGGCGACGGCACGCTTCTCGACAGCTGTCTGGTGATGGCCTTCTCCGAGACGTCCGATGCCAACAGTCACAGCGTGACCGGACTCCCTTTCATGATCGCCGGACGCGCGGGCGGCAAGGTTCGGCCGGGCGTGCACGTTCGCGGGGTCGGCGAGACGACCTCGCGCGTCGGACTGACCATGCAGCAGATCATGGGCCTCAACGTGGCTCGCTGGGGCATGCGCACCAACGAAACCGCGCACCCGATCGGCGAGATCCTGGCCTGATCCTGGTCTGATCCACGGTCCGACCGCGCGACGGGCGCGACGCCCGAGGGCCATCGGTGGGACGGACCGGCGCAAGTCCGTGCAGGGGCCAACGTCCGACGCTAGGCTGGGCGGATGCTGCACGGAACGACTCATCCAGACTTCGCCGACGTCGCGAGATCCCTTCGGAGCGTCCTCCCCAAGAAAGGCCCCGGCGGCGCGGCGGTCTGCGTCTATCACAAGGGCGAGAAGGTGGTGGACATCTGGGGTGGCACGAAAGACGATGCGGGCACCCCCTGGGTCGAGGACACCACCTCGATCTCGTTCTCGACGACGAAGGGCGTCGCCTCGACCCTCCTCCACATCCACGCCGATCGCGGCCTGATCGACTACGATGCGCCGGTCGCGAAGTACTGGCCGGAGTTCGGGCAGGCGGGCAAGGAGAACATCACGGTCCGGCAGCTGATGTGTCACGAAGCCGGGCTCTACGCGATCGCCGAGATGGTCGACCACGCAAGCGAGATGCTCGACTGGGACCAGATGGTCCGACGGCTCGCCGAAGCGACGCCGCGACACGCACCGGGGACCGATCACGGATACCACGGACTCACCTACGGCTGGCTCGTGGGCGAAGTCGTCCGGCGCGTATCGGGCGCCAAGTCGTTCGCGGAGCTGATCGATGCAACGATCGCACAGCCACTCTCGCTCGACGGGCTCTATTGCGGCGTGCCCTCGGACCAGATGCATCGCTGCGCACAGCTAATGGCGCCCGGCTTCGACGTCTCACCGGAGAAGCGCAAGGCGAACACCGAGAAGGCCTGGCGCAACGCGCGCGTGTGGGGGCGACGGCTTCGCAGATTGGGCATTCGCTACGACCCCGTCGAGTCGCTCGAAGCACTCGTTCCACCGGGCATGGACGAGGTCGACATGAACGATCCGTCGTTCCGCGCCGCCGCCATCCCGGCCGCAAACGGGTTCTTCACCGCGCGGTCTCTCGCCCGCATGTACGCGTGCCTCGCGCAGGGGGGCGAGCTCGACGGCGTTCGGCTCCTCTCCCACCAGACGGTGGCCAAGGCCGGCGAAGAACAGAATCGCGGCGTGGGGCGGGTAGTTCCGATCTCCATGCGTTGGCGCCTCGGCTACCACCGGGTGTTCACGACCCGCGCCCGCGTCCCCGCCGGGTTCGGACACTTCGGCTTCGGTGGCTCCGGCGCCTGGGCCGACCCGCGGCGCCAGCTGGCGGTCGCGCTCACGGTGAACAGCGGCGTCGGCACCCCCTTTGGCGACTCGCGCATCGCCCGCGTCGGCTCGGCTGCGGCGCGCGCGGCCGACCGGCGCTGACGGCAGCTACTCCAGATCCAGCCCGAACCTCTGCTTGAAGCCGGCGTAGTAGTCGCCGTCCGCTTCCGGGCGTCCGAGCTCGACCCACTCCTCGTCGGACATTTCGGCCCTCCCCTTCGGAAGCTCGGCGCCGCCCCACGCGCAGGTGTAGCGCAGCTTGCCGGAGGCGTCGGTGAGCGCCGTCGCAATCGTACCGGCCACCTCTTCAGCAGGCACCGCAGCCTCGATGCCCTTCATGTAGAACTGGAGCATGCGACGGTACGCGGGCTCGTACGCCGTCGGCTGCGGATGGTCGACGTTCTTGGGCAGGATCGCGGTTCGCGTCACTCCGGGCTCGATCACGACGACCCGGACACCGAAAGGCGCCACCTCCTGCGCGAGGTTCTCGCTGAGGCACTCGACCGCCCACTTCGAAGAGGAGTAGACGACCTGCGCCAACGCGGCGATCCGCCCGGCGATCGAGCTGATGTTCACGATCGTACCGGACCCGCGCTCCCGCATTCCGGGGAGCGCCCCCTGCACGCACCGAATGATCCCCCAGTAGTTCGTGTCGAACACGACCTTCGCTCGTTCGATGTCGACGTCCTCGACGGTCGCGTTGAATCCGACCCCGGCATTGTTCACGAGGACGTCCAGCGCCCCGGCGTCGGCGTGGACCTGCTCGAACGCCGCCTTGACCGACGCCGCATCGCCCACGTCGAGAGCAATCGGCTCGACCTTCACGTCGGCTTTCGCGGCGAGGTCGAGGAGCTTCTCCGCCTTCCCCGTGTCGCGCATCGCGGCGAACACTCGATAGCCGTCCTGCGCCAGCCGGAGCGCGGTCGCACGTCCGATTCCCGAATTCGATCCCGTCACCAGTGCGGTTTTCATGGGGCCACGTTTCGCTGGACGAACCGACTCGGTCAAGGGGAGCTGACCCACCGCGTCCCGTCCGGTATAGAAACGGACAGTCCCCGCACTCCGGGACGCGAGGAGAAATCGATGACTGTCACTCAGCTGAAGGCCGTTCCCACGCCCCACTCCCCCGTCGACGACATCCCACCTTTGGTGGCGCGCCTCCGGGCGACGTTCGACTCGGGCAAGACCCGGCCTCTGGCCTGGCGCCGGGAGCAGCTCCAGGGCCTTCTGCGATACGGCAAGGAGCAAAGCGCACGCCTCGCCGAGGCCCTCCACGCCGATCTGCGCAAGCCGACGCTGGAGGCCTACGCGGCCGACATCAGCCAGGTTTCGAACGAGGCGAAGCTGGCCCTGAAGAACCTCGCAAAGTGGACCAAGCCCGAGCGCGTCGGGCGCGTACCGCTCCTCGGGCGCTGCGTCCTGATGCGCGATCCGCTCGGCGTCGTTCTGATCATCGCGCCCTGGAACTACCCGGTCGGCTTGCTCCTCTCCCCACTCGTCGGGGCCATCGCCGCCGGCAACGCCGCCGTGCTGAAGCCTTCGGAGGTCACCGCGCATACGTCCGCGGTCCTCGCCGAGACGCTTCCGAACTACATCGATCCCGAGGCCTTCGCGGTCGTCCAAGGCGGCGTCGAGGAAACGACCGCGCTGCTCGACCAGCGGTTCGACCACATCCTGTACACCGGCAACGGCCAGGTGGGCCGCATCGTCATGGAGAAGGCAGCCAAGACGCTCACACCGGTCACCCTGGAGCTCGGCGGCAAGAGCCCGTGCATCGTCGACTCCACGGCGGACATCGAGACCACGGCGCGGCGGATCGCCTGGGGCAAGTTCATGAACGCCGGGCAGACCTGCATCGCACCGGACTACCTCCTCGTCGAAGAGTCCGTGCAGGAACCGCTGATCGCCGCACTCCAGAAGACGGTGAAGGAGTTCTACGGCGACGACGCGCAGGCGAGCGACGACTACGCCCGGGTCGTGAACGAGCGGCACCACGGCCGACTGACGAAACTGCTCGAAGGACAAGAGATCGCGTTCGGCGGCAAGACCGACGCGGCCGACTGCTTCATCGAACCGACCGTCGTGAAGAACGTGGCGCCGGATTCGGCCATCATGCAGAACGAGATCTTCGGACCGATCCTCCCCGTCCTCGCGGTGCGAGACATCGATGAAGCCATCGCGTTCGTCCGCGCCCGGGAAAAGCCTCTCGCGCTGTATGTCTTCTCGGACGACGACGCCGTGGCGGAGCGAGTTCTCGAGGAAACGAGCTCCGGCGGTGCCACCGTGAACGGGACCATCATGCACATCGGCGACTCCCGCATGCCGTTCGGCGGCGTCGGCGAAAGCGGCATGGGTGCCTACCACGGTCGCTCGAGCTTCGAGACGTTCACGCACCGCAAGGCGACGCTGCGGCGGGGTTTCAAGTTCGACATCAAGATGATGTACCCGCCGTACACCAAGTTCCGGACCAACATGGTCAAGAAGATGGTATAGCGGCCCTCTCGACGTGCCTGATCGGCGATTCACTCTGGGATTGATCTCGCTCGCGTTGCTGGCGGGCCCCGCCCGCGCGGAGACCGTGATCCGTCTCGAAGCCGAGGGATCGAGCCAGGGGATCACGCGGGATGGCACCACGATCGGGCGAATCCAGCGCAGCGGCCCGGCGACGATCCTCTCCGCGGGAGACACCCGGGTCCGCGTCGCGCAAACGCGTACGCCCCTACAGTCCGATGCTCCGTATCCGGTCCGCGTCACCCGGCAGGGGGCGCTCGGCGACGGCGCGACCGTCGTCACGCAGCGGTACGACGTTCTCGCCCCCGAGGCCCCGATCGACATCGAGGGACTCGGGCTCGTGCTGCCGGGACAGGATCCCGAGACGAACGGCGCCGAGCACGAGCAGCTACGGCGCTGGCTCCTCGAGGTCGGCCTCGACGCGGACACCGCGCTCTTCGAAGAGATCCACCGTCGCGACACCGGAAGAGACCTCGTCGTCTGGTACGAGATCGCCGGTCGTCGCATCGACGGAAGTGTCACCGTCGGCCGCGAAGCAACGCCCGAGGCCCGATTCGATTCCTCGTGGCACGTGGTCGACGAAGGCTGGAAGATCCATCATGCGCGCGAGCTGTTCTACCATCGCGAGAGCCTCGAGATGGTCGACACGCTGGTCGACCTGAAGCTCGATCCGCCCAACGAGATCCGCTCCTACCAGTGTGGATGCTACGGGTGGGCGATTGGCGGAGACTGGGTGACCGTCGGCAACGAGTACCTCTACCACGCCACCGTGGAGTGGCGGCATCACCGCGTGGGGGCCGGGTTGTTCGTCGGGATTCAGAGCCGTGAGGACTTCCCGTGGTTCGCCCTCGCCGATCGCGACAAGGTGAGCCGACTCGCTCGACGCGCCGGCGCCTACCGCTTGACCGACACCAAAGAGGAGCTCTTCGCCGAGATCGCGATCGAGCTGGACCCGGATCCCCCACCCCTCGAGCTCGGCCCCCAGAGATATCGCGTGAGGATGACGAACCTCGAGAACGAGATCGTCACCATTGCCCTCATCGATGCCGACGAGACGACGCTGCAGCTGCGTATCTTCGGCGACGACGCGCTGTCGCAGCTCGATGCCCTGTTCGCCGCGATGCCCACCCAGATCGTACGCGGCGACGGACTGCGGGATAGCTACCTCGGTCAGATCGAAACCCTGGTCGATTGGGTACGACTGATCGACGCGCCCGGCCAAGGAACGCTCGCCGACGTCGTCAGCGAGATCGACGCGCTCACCGCCGTGAGGAAAGTCCGCACGCTGCTCGAGCCCCACCCGGCCCGTTTCGCGCTCTCCGACAGCGAATACCAGCCCTTGCCGCCCAAGCGTCACATCGACGCGGAGGAAACACCGTGACCAAACATCTACGAACGAGACTCCTCGCCCTCGGGCTGTGCACCGTCCTTCCCTCGCTGGCCGGCTGCGGCGACGGGAGCGAGCCGGCATCCTCGTTCGAGGAGGTCCCGGTACCGGGCCCGTCGGTCGAACCATCGCCACCCCCCGTCCCCGAGCCATCCCCCACCCCCGAGCTCGAGCAAACGCAGGCCGCGCTCACACACGCGTTCCCCGCGATGACGCTCGGCCCCGGTGAGGAGATCGCCGCCGACTGCGTCGCCTGGACGCTCGACAACGAGAAGGCTCTGTACGTGAACGAGGTCACGCTCGTGAACGGGGGCGGCTACCATCACTCCAACTGGTTCGTAGTTCCCGAGCACGTCTACGCCGGACCGGACGGCCGCTTCTCCTGTGCGGAGCGCGGCTTCGATGAGAACCTGGCGTCCGTAGCCGGTGCCGTGATCTTCGCGCAGTCGACGCAGTCGTTCGAAGAGACGCAGGCGTTCGCACCCGGCGTCGTCCTGAAGATTCCCCCGCGGCACAAGGTCGTTTCCTCGATCCACCTCTTGAACGTTACGACGCGCCCTCAGGAGACCTTCCTGCGCATGACGCTCGGCTTGGTCCACCCGCGCGACGTCGAGGTGATCCTGAGCGGATTCCGCCTGAACTACGGCGCCCTCGACATCCCACCGCAGAGCGAAGCGCTGTTCACCGGGGAGTGCGATCTCGCACAGATCTTCGAGGACATCATTCAAGAGCCCTTCGAGCTCAAGCTGCACTGGGTGTTGCCGCACTACCACTACCTCGGCACCTCGTTCCGCGTGGAGGTGTTCGGGGGGCCGAACGACGGGCAGGTCATCCACAGCATCGGAGAGTTCAACGCCGAGCCGAACGGGCTCGCGCTCGATCCGCCGATCGACCTGACGGGCGCGCGCGGGCTGCGGTTCTCCTGCGGGTACCGCAACCCACGGGACGAGTCCGTGAAATTCGGAATCGGCGATCAGGAGATGTGTGTGATGCTCGGCCTCGCCGAGTCGAAGATGGTCATGTCCGGCGACGTCCATACCGGAAACCAGGTCGACGGGGTCGTCGACGGGGTCGTGATGAACAGTGGTCCCTGCCAGGGAATCGGGGCGCCCGTCAATCCCGCGCAGACCCTGCCGTCGCCCGAGGAACTCCAGGCACCACTGTACGTCCCGGCGAGCCTTCCGGGCGATGCCGACCTGCCGGTCGCTCCGCCCTGCGTCGACACGCGAGACGTCCTGTCCGAGCTTCCGACGACGCTGAGCAGCATCTCGGAAGACATCTTCCAGGGAAGCTGCTCGTTCTCCGCGTGCCACGACGACAATGTGCCGGCGGGAGGCCTCGACCTGACCAGCCCCGATCTTCACACGACGCTTCTCGAACACACGGTCACGACCGCGACGACCTCGCTTCCCCTCGTCGCCCCCGGCGACCCCGAAGGGAGCTGGCTCTACCAGCTCCTGTCACGCTGCGAACCCGAAGATGACACGGGTCGCGTCGTCGCACACATGCCGCGCAACTCCCCCCGCCTTCTCGAGGGAGCCTTGGTTGCGAAGGTGCGCGATTGGATCCTACAGGGAGCGCCCGACAACTGAGGCGCAATCGCGAGCCTCCTACGAGTGGGCGCCCTCCCCGCGCGCCGCCACCAACCCGTCGTCGTCTGCCGTTGGTGGCTCGAGGACCGGTGCGCCGAGCTCGTTCGACATCAGGCCACCGGGGTTCTGGAACTGGAAGTAGAGAGTATCCGCGCCCGCGGGCACGGCGGGAAGCACCCATACGAAACTGAAGGGCGTCGTCTCGACGGGCGACGCACCGGTCGGCACCCCGTTCACGAACACCGTCGCGGCCGGGTCCACGTTGGTCGCCGTGAACGTGAGCGCAACGTTCGTGTCCGTCGTGAAGAAGTCCGCTAGCTGACGGGAGTAGTTCTCGCTGCACGCCACCGGGTACCCCGAGCTGCGTGTCACCGAGACGAGGAACGGCTGTGCGTCCTTCGTCACCGAGAACGGATCCCCTCCGACGAGCGGCGCTCCCGCCGTGAAGGTCACCGCATCGGTGCCCGAGAGAGAGGCGACCAACGCGGCGAGCGAGATCGCTCCGCCCGGCACCCCGGTCCCTTCGAACTCTCCGGATGTCGGGTCATAGAGCAGATCCACTTGCGTGCCGTCGGCCACTCCGATCGCCAGAAGCTGGATCTTGCCGTCGTCGGCCGCGCCCTGCAGCAGTGTCGTCGTCGCGACCGCCGGATCGGCGGCCGTTACCGTCGCTTGTCTCCCGAGCGCCGCCGAAGGACCGCTCGCCTGCTCCTGCACGAACCTCTCGACCGCATCCGTCAGCACGAACCCGTGTGCACCCGGGACAAAGTACTCGAGCTCCGGATGCCGGAAGAAGGTCGCGAGGAAGCCCTTCAGACCAGCGCTGGCCTTGGGCACGCCCCAGTCATCGAGAACGCGACCGGTCAGATCCGCACCGACATCCTGCCGATAGCGATCGAGTCCGAGAAGCCAATCATACAGAGCACCGCGACCGTCGTCTTCGGTCAGGAAGCGATCCTGCGCTCCCAGAAACGTGATGGCCTCGATCGGCTCGATGGGGTTCGCGCAGAACCCGCCCAGGAAGACGCCCTCCAGAGTTCCCGTTCCCGAGAACGGCTGCGCGTGACAGCCGCCCACACCACAGCTCTCGGTGTCGGCACCGACCGCGAACGGGTTCTGCGCCCCTTGCAGCGCGAGCGATGCCCGATCGAACGCGACGACGCTCTGGTTCGGATCCCCCATGACGTCGAGCAACCGCTGCCACACGATCGGGTCGCGCGGCGTGCCGTTACACGGAATACCGGCCTCGACGAAGTTCTTGTAGCGAGCGCGGTTGGTCACCAGCAGACCGAGCTGCGCGTCCGGCGAGAGCGTATCATCCGATGCGCGGCCGGCCGGTGGCGGCTGGCGCAACGTCTCGATGTACTGCCAGGTGAGATCCGTGTCGCAGAGAGTCGGCGGGACACCCTGACCGAAGAGATTCGAAACGCCGTCCTCCATGATCTTCTTGCCGTTGCACTTGTCGCCGGACCAGTGATGCGGGAACGTATCCTTGATCTGGCGGAGCGTCATCGTCGCGCGAACGCCGTCGTTGCAGTCGAGCTCCCACGCGAGCTGATCGGTATCTCCGTGCGGGTGACACGACGCACAGGAGAACGACCGGTTGACCGAGAACTTGTCGAAGTTGAAGAGGTGGAACCCGTGACGCTCCTCCATCGGGAGCGGGTTGTCGCCGATCGATCCTTCCGCGAGCAGGTCCTCCTTCTTCGTGTGCCAGCGCTGCACCGTAAAGCCGGCCGCGTTCAAGACGAACGCCCGGCTACTGCTCTCTCGCACGACCGCACGCGGTGTGAGGCCGACGTCGATGCGGCTCAGCACGACGCCGTCTCCGTCGAGCAGTACCAGTCGATCGGCCCCGGCCGCCGTGACCGCGACTTGCTTGTTCGACATCGAGACGATGCCGGAGGGTGTGGACGCCCGGGAGCTCGCATCCGGCTCCGTCTGGCCGACATCGAGGTCGATCTGACGGACGCCGACCCACGACAACGCGCCGGTGGACTTGTCGACGTCGAAAATCGTGACGCGGTTCTCGAAGGGACGATCCGAGAAGTCCTGATCGTTCCGCGCGTGGGTGTTCGCGAGGTAGAGACGCCTACCGTTGCGACTGAACGCGACTCCGTAGTTCAGCGTGCCCGGATCCTCTGGCATTCCGGCACTCGTCGAGACGATTTGATCGGTCTCGGTCGACAGGATCACGACGTCGTAGTCGGGAATACGAGGATTGATCGCAATCGACCCGGTGACCGCACCGAATGCGTTGATTCGGCCTCCGACGAAGCAGTTGAACGCATCGCGGAAGTCCGGATCACTCGCATTCATGTACGAAGCGCTCGTCGGGTCGAAGAGCTCCGGCTTGGCCGAGGCGAGTCCCCCGCAGTTCTCCGTGATGGGATTGTCCGGATCGCCCAGCCCCGTCGTGGCCTCGTCGAAGAAATCGTACGGAACCTCCGTCCTGTTGCCGGACGAGAGCCCGGCGACGGCAAGCCACTTCCCCTTCTTGTCCAGCGCAAGCGCCTGCGGGTCTCGCGTGGGCACGTCGATCATTCCGGTGACGGTCAACGTGTCGATGTCGATCACGGCGATCTGGTTCGTGGCCGAGCTCGCCACGTAGGCCTTCTCGTCCTTCTTCACGACGATGCCCATCGGCTCGGCGAGGAGCGGTCGTCCCTCGGCGTCGCGTAGCTCGATGGTCTTCACGACGTTGAGCGTGATCGTGTCGATGACGCTGATGGTGTCCGACGTCCAGTTGGAGACCAGAACCATCTTGCCATCGCGGGTCTGCGCGATCGACGAAGGATCGAGCCCGACCTTGACGCTCGCCACTTTGTCGAGTGTCACCCAGTTCAGGATCGACACCTCATGGTTGAGACTGTTCAGCACCCAGATGTGTCGCTTGTAGGGCGAGCCCTTGCCCTTCTTCAGCTGGAGCATCGGGGTGACTTGCGGCCCGCCGAAATTCACGAAGCCCTGCTTGGCCGACGTGATCGGAGGCGTCCCGACCGGGGGATAGGCCGACGAGCAATCGACCGTCGCGGTGCTGAACGTGGGATCGCACGGGTTGTCGATTCCCGGCGCACACGTCTGGGCACCGGCCCTCGGCGCCCATACGACCAGGAACAGCACGACGACTACGGACAAACGGGTGGCGCAGAACAACATCAGTCCCCTCCCCGCAGCGACCGCCCCCCCCGGGCATCTGCGCGCTTTCGGATCTAACAAAAGTTGTTGCCTCGCCGGCCGATCCGAGTCCAGCCTTTTTTCGAGGAAATGTCAGGCTGGGGGCCGAAGGACGAAGTGGATCTGTTCCCACTGTGTGTGGGGAGGATCGGCCGGCTCGCGGGTCGACTCCTCGAAGCCCAGGCCCTCCAACACCCGTACCGACGCCTGGTTGGGCTCGTCGGTACTGGCTCGAATGACGGGAAGCCCGAGACCGAAGCCGAACTCGATCGCCGCGGCGGCCATCTCCGACGCCACCCCGTTCCCCCATTCGGACGGCGCGAGCGCGTAGAGCAACTCCAACACGGGAGGCTCGAAAAACTCGCGATACCCGACGAGACCGATGACCCGCGTCCGCCCGCGCAGCCGTGCGGCCCACAGGCCGAGCCCACGCGCGGCAAAGTCGGCCTGGCTCGTCTCGACGAGCCCCCCGACCCACGCGGCGCCCAGATCCTTGCCGTCGCAGAGGTAACGCCGAACGTCGGGGTCGGCGAGGAGCCGGTGGAGTTCCGGGATGTCCTCTTCGGTGACGGGGGCCAGGTCGACCCGGTCGGTCGACAGCTGCGCCGAAACGAGAGCGGATCCGGTCATCGGCCCGATTCTGGAGCCCTTCCGGGCGCGCATCAAGTCCGCGGGAAGTGCCCCCGGGATGGCCCGCTCGTGGGCGCGCCTCCTTGCGATCCTCAATTGAAAATGATTATCAATTTCTTTGGATTGGGGAACTCTCACCCGCGATCCGTGTGTTCATGCGCCCCCGCGACCCGATGACGACGGCCACTTCCTCCGAAAGACGCTGCGCCTGCGGAAGCCTGCTCGCTCGGCTCGGGCCCGGCGGTGTCGAGCTCAAGTGTCGCCGTTGTCGGCGGCTCGTCGTCATCCCGTGGGAGGCGGGCCGCGATTGGCGCGTCGTCGAACTCCACCGCGACGACGACCGACCGCAGGGTGCGGGGCGCCCGCACACGAACCCTCCGGGCGACCCTCGTCCGAGACGCGCGAAATGAAGCCTCGCGCGCGGCCCCGGGGCGCCGACTTCGGAACCCGATTCCGGCGCAGCCCGAGCGTGCTATCATTCAAGGGCTCTCGGAGGTCGCCCATGCAAACACGACTCGCTTCGGCCCTCGCCCTCTTGATCGCGGTGACGACGCCGCTGCCCGCATTCGCCAATGCGATTTCCGTCCTCGGCGACTCGGATGCGCACGAGTGCTTTCTGAACGCATCGGTACGATCCGCGGCCGTATCGTCCCTCGACAGCTGCCGGAAGGCGCTTCGCTCGGGCGATCTCGCCGGCAAGGACCACGCGGCGACTCTCGTGAACATGGGAATCATCCTGAACACGCTCGCGCGCACCGACGAGGCCATGGACGCGTTCGAAAAGGCCCTGGAAATGTCGCCGCGGCTACCGGAAGCGGCATTGAGCCGCGGCAACAGCCACTTTCTGCGCCGCAACTACGACGAGGCGATCGCCGACTACGAGTTGAGCCTACAGTGGGGCGTGAAAAACCCGGCCGCCGCGCACTTCAACCACGGCATGGCGCACGGCAAGAAGCGGAACTTCAGACAGGCCGCCGTATCCTACCAGCGCGCGCTCGAGCTGAAGCCGGACTTCGGCCGCGCACAGGCGCGCCTCGATCGCCTGCGCCAGCAGGGGCTCACCCAACAGGCCCAGCCGCGGCCCAAGCCCCTCAGCATCCGCCCGGGGGATCGGTCTCCGTGAACCGATTGCTCCGGCGCTGGAGAGAGCGCACGAATTCGCACCGCTCTGCTTGGCTCCCCAGTCGCCCATCGCGGCTTGCGGCGACGAAGACCTCCTCCTCCCGAAGGGTCTCCTCCGACATCCGAATGCCACCGTCCTGCGCCGTGTCGAGAACCAGGAAGGCGGGGCCCTCCGTCCACTCGGGAAGATCCCCCTCGCGACCACGTCCGGGCGAACCGGTCTCCGCAAAGTTCACCCAGTAGGAGATCATCCTCTCCGAGAGCTCCTTTCGGCCGGGCTCGTTCTCGTCCGTCCAGAGGGCGTTCGCCGCCTCCCCGAGATCGAAATGCCCGAACACGAACGGGATCTCGAACCCGTGGGACGCCCCGACCATCTCGCTGAAGTCGGAGCCGACGCTCGGCGGCTCTTCGTCCCAATCGAAGCGGTAGACGTACACACCCGGCGCCCCCCCCTGCTGCAACGCGGCGGCGGGCTCATCCGCGCCCGCCGCCTTCCACATCCGGCTTCCGTGCTCGGCCATCGCGGCGAACCGCTCGGGGTCCTTCAGCCGCGGAAAGAGCCACAAGAACTGCCAGACGTTGTCGGGGTTCGCGAAGAGGAACAGCTTGTCCTCATCGCGATTCGTGCCGATCATCACCGGAACGTTCGCGTGGCCGTCTCGCGTCGCGAAGGTATCGAGGGCCCCGCCGCTCGGCAGGACGGCGCCGTCGGGGAACATCTGTGGCACGTCGATCAACCCCTCGGTCGCCTCACGCTGATACGAAGCCAGGATCTCGGACGACGACTTCGACCGCAGATACGCTTCGACCTGCTCCGGAGACATCGCCGCGAGCCGCGCTCGCGCCGCTTCGCGGTCCGGAGCCGTGCCGTCGCGCACCATCAGCGCAGCCACGGTCTCGTTCGAGCTTCCGGGCAAGCCCGGGTCCGACGCATCGACAAAGTTCTCCGCGGCCGCCAAGGACGTGGAGCGGATGCTGCCACTCTGCGAGATCGCTCGGTGGAACAACCCACGCGCTCCGGGAGCCTGCAGCAAAGCAAAGACATCGCGCCCGCCCGCGGACTCGCCGAAGATCGTGACGTTCCCGGGGTCTCCTCCGAACGCGCCGATGTTGTCGCCGACCCACGACAGGGCCGCGATCATGTCGAGTACGCCGTAGTTGCCGGACTGATCTTCGGGACTTTCGGCGCTCTCGCGCAACGAGGCATGGCGGAACCAACCCAGGGGCCCGAGGCGATAGTTGATCGCCACGACCACGACGTCCTGGCTGGTTGCCAGGTATCCCCCGTCGTAGTTCGCGGCCTGCCCGATCACGTTGCCGCCTCCGTGAATCCACACCAGAACCGGCAGCCCCCCCTTCCCGGCCGCCACCGGCGAAGCGGTGGTCGGCGTATAGATGTCGAGGTACAGACAGTCTTCGTCGCCGCCGATCTGATCCGACGGGATGGGCAACCCGCCAAACCGACTCCCGAACTGAGGACAGGCGTTCCCGTGGCGCGTCGCCTCGCGGGTTCCGTCCCAACGAGCGAGAGGCTCCGGCGCTCGCCAACGGCGCGCCCCGACCGGCGCCGCCGCATACGGAACACCGAGGTACTCGTAGCTCCCGTACGGACCGACGCCCCCGACGATGTCGCCGGCGGGCGGGGAGCGGCGCGACGCATCGTCGGCAGTCAGAGTCTTGTCGGGAGCCGCGGCGGTACACGCGGCGACGAAGGCGAACACGGACAGCACCAGAACACGCATGCCCGGGGTTCTAGACCGTACGGGAACCGCGTCCACCCGTCGCGATTTGCCGGTCGTAGAAGCGTCGCGTCGCGCGAGGCGTCGGGAGATTCGACACGACGCCACTTCGCACGCCGCGGCCAGAGGATCGGCGACCGCCGAGGATCGGCCCGGTACCTGCCACGGGATTTCCAGCGTTGCGATGAGAGGCCCATCGACCTACGGTTCGACATGGCTCGGAGTGGATTGCGCCGCGTGAACGCCGCCGTGGGAGCCGTCTTCGTACCGGTGTTCCTCTATGCGATCCTCGTCCAGAACGTGAGTCACTATCCCGGCTGGAAGCTCCCCCTTCACGACGAAGCGACCGACCTGCTCTCGGCCATCGGCGCCGACCAGTTCTGGACGATGTTCGGCGCGTACTTTCCCTCGCACGTCCGCGTCCCGATCGTACGCCTGATCACCGAGGACGGGGAAACCGTGATCCTTCTGCCTACCGCGAAGCCGGGCTTCTCCGAGACGCTCGCGGAGACCTTCGAACTCGAGGGACTTCCCGAGAGCGAGCGGATCGCCCAGTGGCGATTCGCCTTCGGCACGGGGCGAATCGAGAAGCTCGAATCGCGGGCCGCGAACCCCGCGCCGGGATGGCTCGGCGTGCGCACCGCGTACGCGGCCGCCAAGATCTCGGAGTGGCTCGCACGCCCCGGAAACCGCGCCGAGCACGTGCAGTTCGTCGATCTCTTGAGCGTCGTGATCGCGAGCGCTCAGGACGGCACGCCGCTGACCGTGACCCGCGTCGACACCGTCGAACTGATGCCCGAGTTTCTTCCCGACTGGCCGCTGCCCGACGCAGAGCCACGCCCCGATCCATGAGCAAAATCGGCACGACGTTGCGAGACTTCTGGACCGCACCGATCCGCGTCGAACGGATGGCCCTGTTCCGGATCGCCGTCGGCGCACTCGTGGCGATCGACACGTGGTCCACGATCCTGCCGCACGCCGTGCTCTACCTCGGCCGCGACGGCCTGTACCCCGCGCGCCTCCACGAGGTCCTCCAGTTCGGCTGGAAATGGAGCCTGCTTCCGGCGGATGCGAGCCCGACTCAGGTTCACCTGGTGGTCCTTGGACTCATCGTCGCCGCGACGTGCGTCGCGTTCGGACTTGCGACGAGAGTCGCTTCGATCGCGATGTGGATACTCCTGGTGAGCGTCCACCAGCGCAGCCCGTTCATCATGAACGGAGGCGACTTCCTCCTGCAGGTCGCGGCCCTGTTCTTGGTGTTCATGCCGGCCGGACTCGCGTGGAGCCTCGATGCAACGATCCGAAGACGGCGCGGTCTTCCGATCGATCCGTGGGTCCTGCCGTGGCCGTACCGCCTCGCTCAGATTCAGCTCGCGGTGATGTACCTGTTCACGGGTCTCAGCAAGCTCCCGCCCCCCGGCTACCCCGGCGTGGGCAAGTGGATCTCGGGCGAGGCCATCGCCGGCGCGATCGGCACCGCGACGATGGGGCGGTTCGAGTTCCTGACCCGAATCCCCTGGTGGGTGTACGCGCCCTTCACCTGGCTCACGCTCGTTTGGGAGCTTACCTTCCCCTTCCTGGTCGCCTTCCGCCGCACGCGCTACCTCACGCTCTCGTTCGGCGTTCTCCTCCATCTGGGAATCTTCGCGACGATCGAGGTGGGCGCCTTCAGCTTCGCGACGCTGTGCTACTACGTGCTCTTTCTGCCCGCCGAATGGTTCGGCCCTGAGGAAGAACCGCCGATCACGAGAGGGGATCACGATGCCTGACCGCAGACTCGCCGTGGTGACCGGAGGAAGTTCCGGAATCGGCAAGCAGATCTGCCTTCACCTCGCCCACGAAGGATGGGACGTCGCCACGACGTTCCTGGGGAACAAAGACGGGGCGGAGAAGACGGACGGCGCGCTGAAGGCGGCCGGCGCCGTGGCTCTGGTGGAGACGTGCGACGTCGGGTCCGCCGCCGCGCTGGACACGTTCTTCCAACACGTGCGCGACACGTTCGGGCGCCCGCCCGAGCTGATGGTGAACAACGCAGGCACGCAGAGATGGAGCCCGCTCCTCGACCTCACCGAAGAAGACTGGGATGTGGTGATCCGCACGAATCTGAAGGGCACCTTCCTCGGAACCCAAAAGGCCGCCCGACAGATGGTCGACGCCGGTGTGGGCGGCAGCATCGTGAACATCGGCTCGGGCTGCAACAAGGTGCCTTTCCCGGAACTCGTGAGCTACACCGCCTCGAAGGGCGGCATCGAGCTCCTCACGCGTTCGTCGGCCATCGAGCTCGGTCGATACGGCATTCGCGTGAATTGCGTCGCTCCCGGTGCGATCGAGATCGAGCGCACCAAACTCGAGTCGCCCGGCTACGCCGACACGTGGGGTCGAATCGCACCCCTCGGGCGCGTCGGTACGCCGGCCGACGTCGCCCACCTCGTCGCCTTCCTCGCCTCCGAGAAGGCCGGCTACGTGACCGGCCAGACGATCTGGGTCGATGGCGGCGCCTTCACGCTCCCGAGCTGGCCGTACGACGACGAGACCGCGGGAGGGCAGTCTTGAGCGAGCCCTACGGCGACCGGCCGGGGGAGCGGCCCTCGTACCGGGTGTCCGACGATCCCGTCGAGGCAGCAAGAGAACGGAAGCGACTCGCGATGCTCGGCGATCTCCGCGACCGCCGCAGCGCCGAATATCTCGAACGCCTCGGAATCGCACCGGGGTGGCGGTGCCTCGACGTGGGCTCTGGCGGTGGCACTCTCGCGCGCTGGATGGCGGACCGCGTCGCTCCCGAAGGCTCGGTGCTGTCGACCGACATCGACGTGCGCTTTCAAGACGAAGGCACCGACACCCTCGAGGTTCGCGAGCACGACGTCGTACGCGATCCTCTCCCGGCAAACGAGTTCGACCTCGTACATGCACGCGCCGTCCTCCAGACGATCGACCAACGCGACGCCGTGCTCGACAAGCTCGTGGCGGCAACCAAGCCCGGGGGATGGATCGTCGTGAACGATCCCGACTGGACGTCCTTCGAGAAGCAGGCGCTGCCCGACGCGTTCGCCCGCTTGTACGAAGCGATGATGACGATCGCCGAACGAGCCAACGGGTACGACCGCTACTGGGGCCGCCGACTCCTCCGCGCCTTCCAGGACCGGGGACTTCGCGACGTGCAGTGCGACGGCGACACGCACACGATGCACGGCGGAACCCCGAGTGCCGAGTGGCTGATCCTCGCGTACGAGCGCGCGGCACCGGCCCTCGTGCGCGCCGGCCTACTCGATTCGACGGTCGCGGACGCCGGCCTGCGAGAGGCCCGCCGCGACGACTTCTTGATCATGAGCCCCGTCTCGATGATCTGCCGGGGCCGGAAGGTCGGCTGAACGCTACTCGAAGTAGCCGTTCACGTCGAAGATCAGGTCGGTCGCCCCGACCGGCAAGAACGCGCGGATCGCGCCCGATTCGTCCTGCGCCAGCTTCAGCATCAGGTTGTTGTTCATGATGTCGCCGGACTCGAAGTTCACCGCGCTCACCGTGGGACGCGACTCGTCGGCGGGCCACAACGTGACGAATCCGTTCGCGGTGGGCTGCACGACCGTCACGATGCCAGCGATCGCCCGGGCCGTCGCCGGGATCCCACAACGCTCGGCTACGGGGAACTCGCGCTCCACACCTGCCAGCAACGGCGCGGGTGCGCCGCCGCCCTGCGGGATGTCGACGATCGTGTTGATCACGCGACACGGCGTGATGCCGTAGAAGTCGAGTCCATCGACCGGAGTCGGCCCCGCCGTCGGTGTCGGCTCCGGCGTGGGAGTCGGCGTCGGGTCCGGAGTCGGCTCCGGAGTGGGGGTCGGCGTCGGGTCCGGGGTCGGCTCGGGAGTGGGCGTCGGGTCCGGGGTCGGACTCGGCGTCGGGGGCACGATCGGAGTGGAACTCGGGGTCGGCTCGGGAGTCGGCTCCGGAGTGGCACTCGGCGTCGGGTCGGGTGTCGGCTCCGGGGTCGGCTCGGGACTGGGACTCGGCGTCGGCTCCGGAGTCGGGTCGGGCGTCGGCGCCGGGGTGGGACTCGGCGTCGGGAGAGGCCCCGCCGTGCAGTCCGGCTCGCAGCCATCGCCGGCGTCCAGGTTGCCGTCGTCGCACTCTTCGCCGCATTCCACGATGCCGTCGCCGCAGACGTCGTCGACGCGCTGGCAGAAGCCGGCACAGCCGTCGCAGCTCGCCGTGTTCCCGTCGTCGCAGACCTCCACGAGAGCCGTCTGCGTGATGCCGTCGCCGCAATAGCCGCAGACCGGCAGCCCGGAATCGAGACTGACGACCTCGGTCGGCGACACGGGCCCGGTGACGACGGGGACCGTGCCCGCATGGAAGAGGAAGTTCCCGACGTTGGGCTGCGCTACCGTCGGCTCCGACGCCCGCAGCTGGCCGTCGACCGTCATGAGACCGCTCGCCTTGAGCACGTTCGTGCCGAACGAGTTGAAGACGAGTGCCGACCGCGCGTCGAGCTCGCCGGCGTCGAGAATGTCGATCGTACACGAGCGCAGCTCGACGCGGCCGCCGATCGCTTCGGGGTTTCCGCTGCCGCGGACCGAGATCTTGTCGTAGACCTCGATCACGTGCGGCGCGACGATCGTCGCGTCGGACGCGAAACCGTCCGCCGAGAGATCGACTTTGCCGATCGAGACGCTTCGGTCGGCCGTGATGTCGAGGCCCCCCGAGGCACCGAACCCGCCCCCGGTCGAACTGCTGATGCTGCTCGTCGGATGCTGAATGAAGTCGAGGCGCGTTTCGTAGAGCTGCTCTCCACCGAAGCACTGAAAGCCACCGCGCACGGACACGTCGCCGTGGAACTCGATGTGGTTTCCGGCAACGACGTCGACGAACGCGCCATCGCCGCAGTCGTCGTCGGCACCCGCGCCGCCGTGGCCCTGGATCAGTCCGTCCACGCCGAGGATGAAATCGGTCCCGGCCTCGGCGTTGAGCTCGCCGGCCTCGCCGTCCGGGTTGCCGCCGTCCAGGAACACGCGGTCGTTGATCGTCACGGTCCCGAGGACCGCCACGAGATCGATGTCGCCACCGCCGAAGTCCTCTCCCTCGACGGTGAACAGGTCGTTGAGCGTGAGATCCTGACCGGCTTGCACGCGGATGTCGCCACCGCCGGCGAAAAGGCCCTGTCCGCGACACGTCACATCCTGACCGAAGGTGATCGAACCGGTCGCTTCGACGTCGAGATCGCCGCCCAGGGCGTCCTCTTCGTTGGCGCTGAGATCGAACTCTCCATCGAGAATCGCGTCGCCCGCGACGAGGAGCGTGATACTGCCGGCGGAGTCGAACGTCGCCTTGACGTTCACCTCCGAGCGATTATTCCCCTGGCTCTCCATGACGAGGTCGCCCACGAGAGTCTGGAGAGTGATCGCCGCGCGGTCGCCCCGTGCGTCGTCGCCGGCACCACCGCCGGGGTCGCCGAGAATCCTCGCGCCCTCCTCGATGGTGATGTCGTCCGCGACGATCGTCATCGGGCGCTCGTCAACGACTGCCGGATCGGGATTCCCGTCCTCGCCGACGCGCACCACGACGTCTTCGGCGAAGACGAGCGACTGGCCGGTGAAGTCCAGGATCGAACCGGAGTCGACCACGATGTCGCTGGAGACGACACACGGGTTCCCGGTGCAAAGGTCACTCGCGACGGTGGCGCGGGCCGAAGCCGGCAGAGCCACAGACGCCACGAGGGCGAAGAGGACGGAGATCGATTGGGTATTCAATGGATGCGCTCTTGGGTGGGGGTGAGTCCGGCATCCATGACGCCCGTGTTTCACGTGCTGGTCTAGACGGAATCTTCTCCCCTGTGAGCCACGACGCCGTCGCGCCGAGGCGCGGCGCGCGATCGGCGACCCCGCCCGCTCAAAAGTGCAGTGATTTCCGTAGCCTACGAGATATACTCGCGTGATGGGCAGATGCCATGGCGTCTGCGTACGAC
>JAULKQ010069247.1:8982-21733 GCA_032356285.1 Smithsoniella earleae | reverse complement strand
CGATGATTCAGGCAAGACATTCGTATCTGCCGACAAAAATGCCAACGGCATCCTGAATGAAGACAAGTTGCCCAACAGGGAACTGATGAAAATCAGGCTGGCCACTGATGGGGGATACTACGATGAAGCCGACAGGTTGCTTTCCTCTCTTAATGAAAGCATGTTTGAGTCAAAAAAAGAAAAAACCATATACTACTACCGTCAAGCCAGGCTCAAACACAAATCGGGGGAAGAAGACCAGGCGGTATATTTTTATCTGTTTACCATAAAAAAATCCAGTGATGAAAACTGGTACTACGCGCCTAATTCCTGTCTCAATACCGGCTACATCTACATGAAAAAAGGGGAAACCGAAAAAGCCAGGTTTTATTTCAACAAAGCCCTGTCCTACAAAAAGCACAAATACAAGTCAGAGATTGACGTGAAAGCAAGTACGGCGCTGGCTTTACTCAATTGAATTAACGTGAACTCGATGAATAATACAACCGTCATGCCAGAAAAATATGCCTTAATTTCTTAGAAGGCATATTTTATCAGGCCTGCCTCGCCGGACAGGCGGGCATCTGAAAGTGAGATTACGGATATTTTTATCCTTTTTTAAATTTAAGGATAAAAATTCCGAAATGACGATCGTAATTTATTGATTATGAATATGTTAAATGCAGAACACACGTTAAATTATATTAGCTGGCCTTGAAAAAGTAACATCCTTCTACTCACCAAATGGACTCAAAGAAATTAATCGTTACCCTGAAATATTCGTTGATTAGGCCTATTTTTGAGCCAAAATAAAAAGCCCATGTACCCAACATTTATCTTCATTCACTCCTGGCTCAGATGGATTGTCCTAGCCTTGTTTCTGGTAACGCTCATCAAGTCTTATCTCGGATATTTTGGCCAAAAAGAATATCAAAAAGGGGACAATGCGCTCGCCGCGTCTTTGGTTGGTTCTTTGCATCTACAAGCATTGTTGGGCCTTTTGCTTTATTTTGTCTTTAGTCCTATCACTACTAATGCCTTCGGGGGGGAGGTATCACCGATGAAGGATCCAACCATCCGCTATTGGGCTGTAGAACATGTATTTGTAATGGTAGTTGCCATTGCCATTGCCCAAATTGGGAGGGCCAAAGCGAAGAAAAAAATTGAATCTCTTGCCAAATTTAAAACGCAAGCCATATTTTTTACCATTGCTTTTCTCTTAATCTTGTCGAGGATTCCTTTCTCAGAGGCCGGCCGTTTATTTAGGTTTTAAGCCAGAACAGCGCATTTCGTCTTGTTTCCGACGAATAAAATTGCGAATACCGGGAATCATTCAACCAATGCTTGTAGTTTCGCAGTATGGAAATAGAAAACAACAAAGTAGTAACAATTACCTACAAACTTCAGGAAAGTAACGGTGAGGGTGAAGTAGTTCAGGAAGTACTGGAAAACGAGCCATTTGTTTTTTTGTTTGGCAACCAACAGGTTTTACCAGATTTCGAGACCAACCTTGCTGGCAAAACTGAAGGGGACAAGTTTGAATTTGGCATTAAAAGTGAAGATTCCTATGGGCCTGTGAACGAAGAAGCGATTGTGGATCTCCCTAAGAATATTTTTATGGTGGATGGCCAGTTGGCAGACATTGTGAAAGAGGGTTCGTTCGTTCCAATGAATGATCAGGAAGGAAATCCGATGCAAGGCCTGGTTTTGGAAATCAAAGAAGAAACCATCAAGATGGACTTCAACCACCCAATGGCAGGTATCGACTTGTTTTTCTCCGGACAGGTGCTGGAGGTACGTGAAGCAACTGACGAGGAAGTAGCACATGGACATGCACACGGCCCGGGTGGCCACCACCATTAAGGCTATCAAGTATTACTTTGATACGCCAAGTGATCCAACTGTAGGCTGATCAAATAAAATGGTCCGCAACAATTTATATGAAAGAAAAGTCCGAAAGGAGATGCTTGCATGGCAACAAACCATGCAACGTTCTCCTTCGTTCTCGAATAAAGCCACCCAGGGCTTTCAAAGTAGGATCAACAAAGTAATCCCCCAGAAAATACATGCCATCATTACAAGGGTGATCAAAGACCTGACAAGGGCTGTTTTGTTTGGTTCGGGCTTCACTACTTTCTCCAGGCATGAAATTGCCGACCTACACTCTACAGAAGACCGCATAAAAGAACGGATCAACTTTTACACCTCATCTGCTGCTGCGGAAGGAGCTATCACTGGTTTTGGAGGATTTCTTTCCGGTCTTGCCGATTTTCCGCTGTGGCTTACGCTCAAAATGAAAATGCTTTTCGAAATTGCCTCCCGCTATGGCATGGACGTGCAAGACTTTAAAGAGAGGATTTTTATTTTGCATATCTTCCAACTATCTTTCTCCAGCCAGCAACACCGCAACAAAGTGTACGAGATAGTGGCCGACTGGGAAAATCAAAAAGAACTGATTCCAGATGACATCCATCAATTCGATTGGAAAACCTTCCAACTGGAGTACCGCGACCACATAGACCTGGCCAAACTACTCCAACTGGTACCGGGTGTTGGGGCAATAGTAGGTGCCTATGTCAACCACAGGCTTACCACCCGACTGGGCAACACTGCAATGAATGCCTACAGGATGAGGGTCTTGGGCAATTATGTCCCTTTCACTGAAATCGAAGAAAATGATGTACCAAGGCTGGAAGGACAAAAAAAGGCAAAAAAATAGCTGGATAATTCCAGCTTCATTTGAGGCGTCCTGTTTGTAAAACCTCTGGCGCGATGGTCTGCTTTATACTTGGCCACCACCGCTTATGTTCTTGGCACAACTTTGTTGTGTTTTCTTGTGTGCAAGATTAATACTATTCTTTTAATATATCATTAATTGCGTATTATCATTTTATTAACACAAATAAATCTGAAGAATCCATACATGATGGGTCTAAACAAGCAATAACTACACCTCCCCCTCCTCCTTCACAGAGATAGCCATCTGGAAAAACGTACAAACCGTAAGTGTCCAAACGGGAGCCGCTGCAATTATTTTTTGTTTCATGCATAAATGTGCTTACCTTCGCTAACTGAAAATAATAAACGTAAATAATACGTTTATATAAAACACCTAATTAATCCATCGGCATGATCGCTTCTATATCTAAAAAATACAAACAAACCTTTGAGTCAACACCTGAGGTAAAGGTTCAGGCTCCTGGCAGGATCAATATTATCGGGGAACATACGGACTACAACCTGGGGTTTGTGCTCCCAGCAGCCATCAATAAATACACTTTTTTTGTTATTGGAAAAAACACCTCCAATACGGCCAAATTGCTATCAGAAGATTATGGGGAGCTGTCAGAAATACCAGTTTGTCCTCAGCGTGTTGAGGCTTCAGGGTGGTTGAAATATGTGGAATCCATTCTGATTGGGCTGAAAGAGGAAGGGTATGAAATTGGTGGGTTTAACCTGGTATTCGGTGGCAACATACCTATAGGGGCCGGTCTCTCCTCTTCTGCTGCGCTTACCTGTGGCCTTTTATATGCATTGAGTGAATTGTTTCAGCTGGGGATCAGCAAGGAAAAAATAGCCAAAATGGCACAGGCCAGTGAGCATCGTGTAGGATTGAATTGTGGGTTGATGGACCAATACGCCGTTACTTTTAGCAAGAAAGACCATTGTCTGTTTCTCGACTGTCGCAATCTTGAATACCAGTATTTCCCGGCCGTATTGGATGGATATACCATCGTATTGTTGGATACCTGTGTTGCCCACGAGCTCACAGACTCGGAGTACAATAACAGAAGGAAAGATGTAGAAAGCGTTGTAAAAATTGTCCAGCAAAAATTCCCGAAAGTACAATCCCCACGTGACCTCACCACCAAAATGCTGGTGACAGTGGCAGGTAAAATCGACAGCACCCAAATAAAACGGGCTGAATTTGTAATCAATGAAAATGCCCGGGTGGAAAACACCTGTGCCGTATTGGCACAAAATGATCTGGTGAGCATGGGCAAAAACCTAAACGCTTCGCACCTGGGGCTAAGTAAAAACTATCAGGTAAGTTGTGCGGAACTTGACTTCCTGGCCGAGTTTGCCCAGAAAGACGCCAACGTATTGGGCGCACGCATGATGGGCGGTGGCTTTGGAGGTTGCACCATCAACATCGTGAAAAACGGCTATGAGAACGAGTTTATAGCCAAAGCCAGTGAAGCTTACAAAACTGGAATGGGTAAAGACTTAAAAGCCTATCATGTAGATTTGGGCGAGGGGGTGAAGAGGGTGTGAAATCATTTCTTCAACTTCTAGCGGTTGTCAATTATTGCCCTTACTGATTTTATATACCTTGACTCGCAATATTTCATTCTGGCCTCTTTGATATTTGTTGCAGCAGTTTGTTTTAACAGTTCTTTGTTATCTAAGTACACCATAACGGCATCAGCCAAGGAATTTGCATTTCTAGGTTCTACAAGAATCCCATTATTCTTTCCAATAATATCTGACAGATAATTACAGTTGGTTGCGACTATAGCATTACCACATCTCATTGCCTCTAGAATTGTTAAAGGAAATCCTTCAGAATAAGATGGGAGAACGAAAATACTCGACTGGGCAAGAAGTTCCAATCTTTTTTCAACGTCAACATTCGTAATTAATTGAATATCTAGATTCTCATTAGAATTTATAAAATCCATTACTAGCTTCTTCGTTTCCTTCATATTTTTAAAGTTATCTCCCATAAAACGTCCAGCTACAATTATTTGAACCCCTTCTTGATGCTCACAGACAATTTTTACCGCTTCGAAAAAATCTAGAATCCCCTTGCTTATCATAATGTTTGAAAAGAATATAATCGTTGATTCTTGTTTAAGCCCATCTTGGTAACGATCTAAGTCTTTAGAATAAAAATTAGGGACCACTGCTTTTTTCATGGAGCTGAAAGGCTCGAACTCATGTACCATCGCTGGTGTTAATACTATAGAAGTGTTTACATACGAATAAGCCCATCCCAAAATCGGCTTGTAAATAACATTTGCCTTATTCCAAAAACTCCTAAAGTCTCCTCCATGTAAATGGTTTATTATTCGCTTTCTTTTCAAACCTGCTATAAGTAAAAGAGGTATTTCTCGAATAGAACCCATAATTGATCTACTGCATGTGAAATAAACTCTATCAATATCAGGAGTAAACAACAAAAAAAATAGACTGCTGACAACTGAATTAATAGTATTAGCCGCTTTAAACTGAAACTTTGTAGTGTCCACCAATCGATAATCGTTGGAAGAAAATGAATCTACTACCTTCCTAAAAGCAATTGATTGACCAGTTACGGGCGGGGAATAGGGGCCAAAAAAAAGTATTTTAACCAAATCCTATATATTTTTTCTAATACTAGTAAATTTAAAATCTAATCTTACTCAATTATAGATTACCTAACTCACAATTAAAAAGAATATTAATGAACATCGTTTACTTGGCTTTTGGGAAAAGGTTCGAAATTCCACAGCAAGCTATATTTTCGATTTTAACCATACTCCCACACGTTTCAACAAATGACAGGATAATTGTTTTAACGGATGATCCTGAAAACTTCAACTTATTAAAAGGTAAGGTAGATATAGTCGCAATCGATGATGAACAAATTCAAAGTTGGACAGGCGAACAGGATTTTTTTTGGAGAGTGAAAATTAAAGCATTACAATTTATAGTTGAAAAATTCAACAATGCGCCCATTCTATACCTGGATTCAGATACTTTTTTAATCGGTGATTTAAAAAAAATAAAATTAGAACTGCAAAATGGCAACAACCTCATGCACCTCAACGAAGGTAAATTGTCCAAATCGAAAAAAAAAACAGAACAACGCACTTGGAAGAAACTAAAAGGAACCAGCCATGAGGGAATTACCATCGATTCTGAAAAAGCCATGTGGAATGCCGGAGTGGTAGGAATATCGGAACGGGTTAAGGAAACATTAGATCTAGCCCTTAGTCTGTGTGATAGCATGCTAAAAACCAATCCAAAACACTCAAGTCTTTTGGAACAATTTTCTTTTTCCATATCTCTGGGTGAACATGCCACATTACTACCAATAGAAGATTGTATTGGACATTATTGGGGCAATAAAAATCAATGGAATGACTTAATTGGTTCGTTTTTTATAACATGTCACCTTAGTTGTAAATCCCTTAAAGAACAGATAGACTTTGTTCAAAACATGAAATTCGGCAGCATTCCTGTTCATGTCAAGACAACTGCTATCAGGGTTAGATATGGCAAGCTGGTTAATCTGGTTTCTCAACTCTTACCCAAAGAAGAAAAAAAATATGTGATTACTAATAAATGAACAACCTCTAGACAGAGCTTCTAGTTATCAGAAGAGAGTTGGCTATCCACTATTTTTAAAACTTTTTTCATTCCCTAATAACTTCTTAAAAAAACGAGTTTTTTTTTATTTTCTAATGAAATTCCTGAATTTGAAAAAATTGTAATATCCTCCATACTTTCTCAAAAAATACCCTACCCTTCCAATAAAATCCAAATCGTATTTTTTTTTAAAAGCATTCAAAATTTCTCCGGATAACTTTATTTTTTTCGGAAATAAAATCGGATCCCTAGAAAGCTTAGTGTCCCACCGACTATCCTTACCTTTGGTATGAGTTCCGTTATAAGCAAACCCTCTATTAATCACTTTTGACTTTAAAGGATATATCGTATACCCTCTTGCTTTAAACTGTGCGTAACACCATCTTATCGCCCATGAGTCAATCTTCCCTAACATCTGCAACTCAAGCAGTTTGAACAAATCATTTCCACCCTTATTAAATTCGTTTCTTTTATGTTTATTATTCCGCAATTCTTGATAATCCGAAACTTCCCAGTCTACTTTTAGCCATCTATCCTTCCAAGTAGCCCACCCCCATGAACACCCTCTAGGAGAAAGATATATCTGAGCTTTATAATCGTTTGGAATTTTAAAGAAAGGGGCATATCCTGAAATTGACCATATCGATTTTTGATCTTGGTAAAGATCCAATGCTTTATTCATATAAATCAGAAAATCATGAGAACACTCTAAATCATCTTCAAGAATAATCGCTTTACCATGCCTCTGTATTATTTCTGTTACTCCGCTGATAATAGATGTTGCGAGACCTTTGTTACTTGTTGCTTTTATCAACTCTACTCGCTTAAATCCTTTTGCCTGGCTTATTAATTGTCTGACTTTAATTACTTCGGTTTCTTGTGCTTTCGTTTTAGCTGCATCAGAATAGATATATAAAATACTTTCAGATGCTAGGTCGTTTTGTTTTAAGGCATTTAATACATTATCTGCATGCTGGGGTCTATTGTATACAAATAATATTATAGGTGCCAGGTTTTTTAGCATGAATATTTATTTTTACTTTAACCCATTCCATAAAGCCTTAAGCTTTCGCGTTGCTTTCCATCCAAAAAACAAGAATTCTGGGAATAGAATAAATATCTGGTATTTTAAATCCACTTTCTTATAAATTTTC
This sequence comes from Smithsoniella earleae, assembly GCA_032356285.1. Taxonomy (NCBI): domain Eukaryota; kingdom Viridiplantae; phylum Chlorophyta; class Ulvophyceae; genus Smithsoniella; species Smithsoniella earleae. The sequence goes on along the minus strand of JAULKQ010069247.1, from coordinate 14,246 downwards.
TTCAGTTCTCCGTAAAAAAAAGGCTTATAAGAAGGATCAAACCTCGCAGCGCATACCCACACCCAACTCAGATACCTAGCGAGGTTATTCACATTAATAGATTTATCTTTGTACCTTTTGTAAAAGGCAACTATCGATTCAAATCCAGTGAATCTATTACTCACATCGTGCCAGTTCATAACCACGTGAGGAGACTGATTAAGATGTGTCCATCCAATGCTATTTCCTATTCTGATAAACAAATCTGCGTCTTCATGCCTTGTTAGATTTTCATCGAACTTTAAGGAAGTTAATACTTCTCGTTTTATAATATATGAGGATGTCGCATTAAAATTTTCTCCTGAAAAAATGAGATCCTCATATGATTCTTCTTCCTTGATATGTCTAGATGCTGCTCTATATTCCCTTTTTTCAGTATTTATAATACAGTCTGAGTATATTGCCATAGCTTCTACCGAGGACTGAATTATCGCATAATCATTTTCTAGTTTATTCTCAAGCCATTCATCATCAGAATCCAAAAAAGCAACATATTCACCAACACCATATTCTACACCTATATTTCGACACGTACTCGGCCCCTTCGATCTATTTTCTGGTCTTTTAATATAAGTGATTTGTGGGTTTTGTTTTATATAAGATTCTATGAGATCTTCAGTACTATCTGTTGATCCATCATCAATTATCAACAACTCCCAATCAACAAAGCTCTGGGCAATAACACTTCCAATTGATCTTTTAAGTTCCTCGTAACGGTTAAACGTGGGAATTACTATACTGAAAAATGGATTCGTTTTCAACATTGTAAAGTTTCTGTAGCTATTATAATATTTTTCGATACTATTCCCAACAAAATTGCAATCCATTTAAATCCATCTCATTTGATAATTGTACTATTGCAATGAATACAATTTTGATAGCAGTTTCGAATTACAAGCTTCTTTCATGAAATTTGGATTTCGAACTATTTTAGTAAGCCCATCAGACTTATTCTTGGACAAAATAGTGAAACAATCAATTTTGTGATACTTTGTGCGCCAAGGTATAATTTCCTGAGACACACATTTTAATTCATATTTATTAGCTAGTACCTGTACCGTTTTAAAAGTAACCTGAGAATCTCTGAGGTGAGTATTTCTTTCAACTACTCCTATTCTACCAAGAAAACCATGTAATTTTGGCACTCGATTTATGTTGTTATAAATAAACGAATACTCACCTAAATTAGAATGATGTAAAAAACAATTTCCACCATCCTTAAGAATTCTAGGTAATTGCGAAATATAAGAGTCTAACACATCATTATCAACATGAACTAGTGAATCAAAACTGAAGACAAAATCGATAGAATTATCAGGAATCATCTCAAGAGATTTACCATCATTTACCATAAACTTTGCTTGGTCAATTTCAGAAAATCGTTCATTGCAAATTTCTATGCAGCTAGGTGAAAGATCTACTCCTATCAATTTATCTGTATGATTAATAAGAAATTCAGTCCAACGACCATGCCCACAGGCTATTTCCAACATACTACCAACAGGAAGGTATTGATTTATTCTAGGTAAAATACAGGTCAACCATTGCATATAAGAACCTCCCCATAGACTAGACCATTCCTCACCTCCTTTTTCCCAACTATACTTTTGATTCCAATTTGATAAATTAAATTCTACCGAAGGCATGTCTATAAATTCTTAATAAAAAAAGTACTAACCAAAGTCCACTCCACTTTCAATGTATACAATGGGCATATATTAAATGAGTCTGATTACTATCTTGCTAAAAATAATTAATTTTTCTCTTAAATTTAGAATCAATACCAGTAATACTTTCTAATAAATACAATTTTATCAGTTCCCTCTAATTACAGTGATTATCGGCACTAAGAACAGAGTAATTAGTCTACCAAATTTCTCCCTTATTATGCTTTTAAAGTTGTAAAAAGGAGTCCTACTCAACACTTGCCAATACAGCTCCCGATACACATGATTACAAATTATATTCCAAGGTTTCCTATTTCCTGTATAATGAATGATTTCAGGAGTTTGCACAAGTTTTTTCTTGATATCAAATGCATTATAAGAAGGAGGAAGCTTTTTCCACCTCTTATTAAAAAGGATGTTTAGAATGTCCTGATCCCAAAACAACAAACCATCATTATTATCAATACCGTATCTTATCAATGTTGGCGAAATATTCTCATTTCTCATCAACTGAATATTAAGGAAAAGCACCCCTGCATTGAAATAACTATCTAAAGTTGGGCATAATGATTTTAAGCGATTCATATCCCTATAACCATGATCCACTGCATAGCACATCAATTGAGAGTTTTCATCAAAATACAACTCGGGGAAAAGTGTCAATTTATTGGTAACTATAGTATCTGGATCAAGCAACAATACCGATTGCACATCTTGGGGCAAAAAATCAGCTAGACATAGACGATAATACGTTGCATGAGAAACATGTCGATCCGCTCTCAGTGCCTTAAACATATCATCATCAATTTGTATAGATGTAATGTTTAAACCATGTTCAGATTTTATAAATTTACTAATTCGTATAAATTCTTTAGAAGATGCTGACTCTTGATTATGAATAACAAAAACCCGATGAATTAAATCCAGATTATTGTCCAGCAGCGAAGAGAGGGAACAACAAAAAGGCACCTGGTAGGCTCTATCGATAGTATATACTACATTAAACTTTGACATCTAAATAAAATTCTAGTTTAACTACGAAGGCCCTATCGATTGTTGTTTATTTTTCACATTGAAAACGGTTTTTAACCCTTTGGCGTAGATTGTTTTGGGTAAATGTCCTGGGCCGACAATCAAGAGAATAATTATTTTCAGTCTTAATCTAAAAACCCTTTTCATCCTCAATTTCAACACGATAATATTCCTACACAACAAATAGTTTAAAATTTCAAGTTCCTCAATTGCCATAATTAGTTTATCACTTAATGAGTCATACTTTCGGGTATTGTTTGGTGAATTTCGAAAGTAATTGAGGCACGCAGGCGTATAAGTAATATTTCCATGTTCCAACATCTTAATCCAAAAAAGCCAATCTCCGGCCATTTTAAACTCCTGAAAAACCCAATTGAATTTTTGTGCTGTTGCTCTCTTAAATAGCACAGCACTGGCGTTTGGAATAGTGTTTTTATAGCAGAGGTAATTTCTACACTCATCCAACCCAGGATTGGTATAATTAGACCTCCATCTACGATCATCTAAATCGTCAGTCCAGGAAAAATTTTCCCTTATAAAATCTCCATTTGAAGATACAATGGAGCTATTACTATATAGAACAACAGATGCTGGGTTCTTAATTGTCAATTCAACCATTTCTACCAAGAAATTAGAATCTGCCCAATCATCGCTTTCGGCTATCCAAATGTACTCCCCTACAGCAAGGTCGATACCCCTTTTCCATTGAGCAAATGGACTTCCTGAATTGGTATCATTTATCACGGTATGTGAAACTTTGGGATGGTCAGCGTATTGATTTAAAATTAGGACGCTATCATCTGTACTGCAATCATCCAGCAGGATAACTTCAAAATCCTCAAAGGTTTGATTGAAGATGCTTTCCAGCCTTTTGGGTAGATACTTTTGGTGATTATAATTTGGGACTATGACAGAAATCATCATTCTAATTCTTTTACAAGATTTTGTTACCCTGAATGCTCAATCAAAAAAAGTTACACGGAGTTTCCCCTAAAGGGAAATGTCCTACTATTCTCCAAATTTATCAATGATTTGATGCTTTAGCTGTTCATAAATAGCTATCTCATCAGAAAGTATGAGCGCTAGTTCGGATCTATCGTCGGGCGATATTTGGGGTTTATTTGAAGCCATATTTTCGTGAAATTTTTCACAAGCTTTCCAACCCAAAGCTTCTGCCAATTTCTCAATATGACTTTCATAGTTTTCCAACAACCCAATAAAGAAAAAATCATCAAATTCAATATTTTCGAAATACTTCTCATATGCATGGACTTCTCCATAACATTTCTTATCCTCAGCAAATTCTAATAATGACAAATCATTGTCCAACATGTACTTGTGAGTTTTGTTCCCTCTAAATTTTCTACGCTTGAAATGAAAATAAAGTGATATTACCCTATCAACCGGGTTTCTCACCCATGTAATGAGTTTTGCATTTGGGTAAAAAGTTTTCATATGAGAAAAACTGGTAAAATGACCATGAACTGCAGTTTTTCTCCAGGGAATTTTAGAATATCTATTATTATAAAAATCCACTTGCGCTGATGCCCCATCATAAGCATAAAGAAGCCTTACACCATAATGTGCCCTTAGGTTCCATTGAATCGAGCTACCACCGGTTTTTGGAATGTGCATAGATATCAACTCTATGTTCTCATTATATTTTTTGTTCATCCAATTTCTACCCGAAGCTTTGATGTACCCTTCCAAGGATTTTAAATAGGGTTTTGGTAGAATCTTTCTTATGTCATTAACAGAACAATTGTTGATTATCATTCTTAGTTTTTTCATCTCAGGGGTAGGGAATATTCATCAGTTTGTCAGATGTATCGTCAAAAGGAAAATATTGTGAAAGTGCAATCTATAACCGTTTAAATAACAAATATCTCAAGACGAAGGTGCGCCTGTTATGACCTGCCTATCAACTTTTTTAAATAATACTTAATCGGATTATTTTTCTTTAGGTTCTGGGTATATTCATACTTTCTTAACCTTTCCATTTCGATCATTACGATATCCAAATGCTTTTTAAAAACATACTCTCTCACCTGTTTGTAATTTTCACTTTCTTTTACTTGGGTGATAAGTGAATCTTTTCTGATACGATAATAATAGAGAGGACTATCAATATACTTGAACCTATAACCCTTTGAGACAGCAGTCAACCAAAAGTCCCAATCTTCATAACCATGTATAATTTTGTTCTCATCATATTTTCCAACAGCTTTCCAAACCTCTTTTTTATAAGCTGCACAGGCATCCAAATAATTGGCATGAACCAAAGTAGAATCAACTTCTTCTTTTAGTACTGGTTGGATTCTGCTATTGGCTGATCCGAATCTTTTTTGCTTTCCATATACAATATCGGCTGATTTATGCAACGCAGAAGTTGCATCGCTCAACTCTATGGCCAAATCAAGGAATTGAACTGTTAGTTTATTATCAGCATCTAAAGGGATTATGACTGATCCCTTTGATTTTCTGATCCCCATGTTACGCGCATTCCCGAGCCCTCTGTTTTCCTGA
>JAULKQ010069236.1:0-21761 GCA_032356285.1 Smithsoniella earleae | reverse complement strand
GGACGCCCTGAAAGCGCCCGTTGGCAGCGAGATCACACTCAAAGGCTGGGTTCGCACACGGCGCGACTCCAAGGCCGGTCTCTCATTCATCGCGCTGACCGATGGCACATGCTTCGACACGATCCAGATCGTCGCGCCGAATGATCTGCCCAACTACGAATCGGAAGTGCAGAAGCTGACGGCAGGCTGCGCGATCGAGGCGGATGGAGCGCTCGTCGAGTCCCAGGGCAAGGGCCAGTCCGTCGAGCTGCAGGCCAGCGCAATTCGTGTGATCGGATGGGTCGAGAATCCGGATACGTATCCGATCAGTCAGAAGCGACACACGTTCGAGTACCTGCGCGATTACGCGCATATGAGAACGCGGACGAACACGTTCGGCGCCGTGGCTCGCGTGCGTCACTGCCTGTCCATGGCGATCCATCGTTTCTTCGACGAGCACGGCTTCTTCTACGTCCACACGCCCATCATCACGGCAAGCGACTGCGAAGGCGCCGGCGATATGTTCCGCGTCTCCACGCTGGACGCCGTCAACCCACCCAGAACTGAAGGCGACGAGGCCGATTTCACGCAGGACTTCTTCGGGCGCGAAGCGCATCTGACCGTGTCGGGCCAGCTCAATGTCGAAGGCTACTGCTGCTCACTTTCCAAGGTGTACACATTCGGGCCGACATTCCGGGCCGAGAACAGCAACACCAGCCGCCACCTGGCGGAGTTCTGGATGGTGGAGCCGGAGATCGCCTTCGCTGATCTGGCGGCCAACGCGGACCTTGCCGAGGCATTCATCAAGCACTGCTTCCGAACGCTGCTTGAAGAGCGCCAGGACGATATGGAGTTCTTCAATCTTCGCATCGACAAGACGGTGATTGAAACGCTTCAGCACATCATCGATTCGCCCTTTGAGCGCATGACGTACACCGATGCGATCAACCTGCTCGAAAAGAGCGGGAAGAAGTTCGAGTTCCCCGTCAAGTGGGGCGTCGATCTTCAGAGCGAGCACGAACGTTACATCACCGAGGAAGTCCTGAAGAAGCCCGTCGTGCTGACGGACTATCCCAAGGACATCAAGGCGTTTTACATGCGCCTCAATGATGACGAAAAGACCGTCGCGGCGATGGATGTGCTCGTGCCGAAGATCGGCGAGATCATCGGCGGCTCGCAGCGCGAAGAGCGGCTGGACGTTCTCGACAAGCGCATCGATGAGATGGGACTGCCGAAAGAGAACTACTGGTGGTACCGCGATCTGCGAAGGTACGGAACCGTGCCGCATGCTGGGTTCGGACTGGGCTTTGAACGCCTCGTCCAGTTCTCAACAGGCATGGCGAACATCAGAGATGTCATCCCCTATCCGCGCACGCCGGGCAGCGCCGAGTTCTGATCTCGCTTATTCGCTTTCGCCTTCCGCGATGGGCTCGCCGAGCGAATAAATCACCTCGCGTCCGAGCAGCCCTTCAAAAGGCGATGGCCTGAAACGAAGCTGCTCGCCCAGTTCGACGGCTTCGTTGAAGTCGTATCCGCGATGATCGACGAGATACGCCACCCACAGGTACGTGGCTCGGCCGCCCGATGCACAGTGCACCACGGCTCGACCTCGATTCCTCTCCAGGGCGCTTGCGAACTGTTCAACGGCTTCCTGTGTGTACACGCGCTCCGGACCGCCTAGCGGGATGTGGACATAGTCGATGCCCAACTCTTCGCAGAGCGCCGCCTCATCGAAATCGACACCCTCCATCTCGCGATCCGTGCGAAGGTTGATGATGACCGTGGCGCCCGACTCCGCTGCGCCGCGGATGGCGGCCTCGGATGGTTGGGAGGCGATGCACAGCCCGCCGTCGAAGTAGCAGTTGTCGATGCCTTCGACATCGTCGGCTTCCTGCGGCTCGCCGATGGGCGCTTCGGACAGACTGGTCGCGACAGGTGAGCCCGGCCAGGGAATCTCGGACGCCTGCTTCGACGCAGCGCATCCAGTATTCAATCCAATGATCAGAGACGCGAGAACGAGGGCGACATACTTCATGCGAGCATTCTCTCTATTTCCGGCGGCGGACGCTATCGCGCAGCCCATCGCCTGCGGGGCCCTCGCCTCAGGAATAGGAACTTCACTGAAGATTTGTAATGAAGCATCCGCATTCGGGTGTAGGCTGTGGATGACAGCCAGTAGAAGCGGCAGGCTCGCCACCATCGCGCTTCAACACGGAGAGAATGATGAATCGACACGCACGCATCGCTCTGACCGGTGTGCTGGCCTTCGTCAACATCACCTCCGCATGCCTGGCGTCAAACAGCTTTCAGGTGCTCACGCAGGATCGGACCATCACGGCCTTTGCTGGCGCAGAGGACCTGCTGAACAAAGACTTCCAGACTGACTCTGACTCAGCGACGGCCGTGGACGCCGGCCCATTCGATACAGGCGCTTCCGCGCAGGCGGGTGTAGACAATGCTCTGGGCTCCGGAGGCGGGACGCAGGACTCGACCATCCTGAGCAACGGCCTCAATGCCTCGGGCAGCGCCTTTGCGACCGCTGAGAGCTTCGACTTCGACGGTTCGGCCGAGGGATCCGGTGAGTCTGAATGCACACTCACATTCACGGTGGCGATCGACTCCACGTACACGCTCACCGGGGAAATCTCGGCGACCGACAGCGGCATCGCCGAAGTCGCGCTCGTCAACCTCTCGACAGGCCTCGTCTTCGACGCATTTGCATTCGGCCCCGCTGAGTTTATTCCGATCAACGAGTTCGGCCCTCTGCCCGCCGGCGACTATGAGTTGCGAATCCGGGCGGAAGGCTCGGCCTTCGCAGACTCCGGATTCTCAGAGTTTGCGTTCGCTGAGTACATCAACATGAGCTTCCGAGTGCTGAACTGTGCGTTCCTTGGCGATCTCGATGGAGACGGCGTCGTCGGCTCAGGTGATCTTGCATCCGTGATTGGCAACTGGGGAACACCGGGTTGCGCCGGCTCGAGTCCGTGCGCCGCAGATCTGAACAAGGATGGCGCAGTCGGTTCAAGCGATCTCGCCACGCTGATCGGCAACTGGGGGCCCTGCCCGTAAGCGTCAGGCGACTCAGCGACTTGTAAGAACGTCGCGCCTTGATTCAGGCGTCCCCATGTATGCGAGGGCGCGTTCGACAAATCGCCGCACCACAGGCCCCGCCACTTGCGACCCGAAATGGGCTCGATTCTGCACGCGTTCCGGGCCCGGGTCATCGATGACAACGAGCACAATGATGCGCGGCTCCCGGACAGGCGCGCCTGCGATGAAGCTGGAGAAGTACTGCTTTTCGAAATATCCCCCGCCGTCAGTCCGGGGAACTCGCGCTGTACCGGATTTGCCGAAGATGTCGTACCTCAACGAGCTCGTATCGATCACGCCCGCTTGTCCAAGCTTGCGATCCAGATTGGCGCCGACGCGCTCCATGCCTGACTTGGCCAGATCCGCCGTCCAGTGCGGCAGCACTCGATGCACCATGCGCCTCCACGGATCATCCGGAGGCGAAGCGGTCAGCCGCACCGACGCCATCGTGCCCGACAGGGACTCTGGACGAGCGAACGTTGAAAACGCCCGCACCATCTGAACCGGTGTCACAGCGACTTCATATCCGAACGAAACACTCGTCTGCGTGTACTTTGACCAGTGGAGCGTGCTTGTCACAAGGCCGCTCGCTTCACCGGGAAGGCCCAGTTCAGTTGAGGCGCCGAAGCCGAAGCGATGAATCGCATCCCGTGTCTGTTTGTGCGTCAGCCGCTCCACACCTTTGACCATGCCGATGTTCGAGGAGTTCACCAGCACTTCGAGCCACGTCTGCTCCTCGAGCTCCACGACGTCGCGAATCGGACGCCCATATGAAGTGCGCCACAACCCGCTCTCCGTGTCGAAGACTTCATCAGCAGTCGCAAGCCCCAGTTCCGTCACAGCGGACCAGAGAAAGGGTTTGAACGTCGAACCCGGCTCGTACACATCTTCGACGCAGCGATTTCTTCCAAGGGAAGGATGGACCAGACGCCCCTCATCCTTCGGGATTGTCTGGTAGCGAGTTTCCGGGTCATATGCAGGCGTCTCGATCGATTCGGTTGACGCCGCGGACTTCGGGCGCTCAAGTGACGGCAAGCCCAGGTCGCGAATCAGATCGACCATGGCGAGCAGTTCCCCCGTGACGGGATCCATCGCGACAAGGCGTCCGCCCGCGGCATTCGCCTCGTCCATCCCGCGCTCGAGTTCTTCGACTGCCATCTCCTGCAGGACGACATCAATGCTCAATCGAAGATCATCACCCGATGCCGAAGGCGACCGACCCGCATGATCCAGCCAGAGCGGGCGGCCGCGAGCATCGTGTACGTAAGTCAGCTTCCCGGATGACTCGCTGAGTTCTGATTCAAACGCCAGTTCGGCGCCCAACAACCCATCGTGATCGACTCCGACCTTTCCGACGATTGCGGACGCCGCGTAGCCGCTGGGCGACTCACGCACATTCAGGCGCTCCAGATGCACGCCCGGCAGCGCCAGCCGTTGAACGCTTGCGACGTGTTCATCATCCAGCACGCCCGGAATTCGCACGTATCGAATCTGCGATTCGCCCGCTTGTTTGCGAGACTGATTCTTCGCGACCGCCTGCATGATGCGTGTGCCCACTTCATCCGCGTCGCGATCGATGGCGCCGCTGAGCGCCACGATGGATTCGCCATACGGCCGCGGAAAGCGGAGCGGATCGACGAAGACTCGACGTCCGGATCGGGAAGCGGCCAGCGGGCGTCCTCGACGATCAAGCACCTGTCCGCGCCGGGCCATCTCGTCGCGAAAGGCGCTTCGATCCGTCATATGCGACTCGATCGAATCGCTCGGCGCCACCTGAAGCTGCGTCACGCGCCCGGCGATCAGCGCCAGCGCCAGCGATATCGCGGCAAGCGACAGCACACCGATGAAATCGATGCGCTTCGACTGCTCTTGTTGAACCTGCTCAGGCGAAATGAGCGCCGTCGGGCCGGGCCGTGCGGCGTCTGCATGATCCCTCACGTGATCCTTCAACCTGCTCCATCCCCAGTCTCTTGGAATGCCTCGGGCCATGCTGCGTCGGAAATCGGATCGGCGCCGATGTCGCACCAGTCAAAGAGCACAGACTCATAAGAGTCCGAGGAGGCCAAGGCCTCTCGCAGATGCATCGGCGCCGTGCGCGCCGACACTTCGCAGTGCAGCCGCCACAGCGCTTCGTCTTGCGCATCCAGCGTCCGATGGATATCAATCATCGTGTTGGCGGCAAGCAGCGTCTGCTGGCGCACGGCAAGCGTCGTCGATCCGACGGCGGCGCAGGTCATGATGATGGCGATGAGCTTGGCGACCAAACCGCTGGCTCCTGCGCAATGGGCGCGATTCAGTGCGAGGGAATCTTCAGAACAACACCGGCAGGCACCGAATCCGGATCGTCGATCACATCCTGATTCATCTCGACAATCTCACGCCATCTGCGTGCGGAGCCGAGCAGCGTCGCGGCGATCTCACCCAGCGTGTCGCCTTCCTTGACGGTGTATCGCGTCGGCTTCGTCTCGCCGCTCGATCGCTTCGAGGTCGAGGCTCTCGCCGGTGCGGGCTCACCCGTGAGTTCTTCCTTCGTCGGAATCAGCAGCTCTGATCCGACGAGAATTTCGCCCTCATCACCCACGCGGCCCTTGTTGTATTCGGCCAGCTTCACATACAGGCCGCCGTCGCCATACTCACGAGCCGCGATCTTCCAGAGCGAGTCATCGGCCTTGACGGCATACCGCCGGGCCGCGGGTTTTTGACGAAGTTGGGCCTTCGGCTCAACGACAGTGCGTTCGGGCGCCTGTGTCACAGCCGGAGGCGTTTCATCCGTCTGTGCGGCCGTGGGCATGTTCGCCATCGTCTCTCGAATGCGATCAGCGAGCGAGGTGCGTGGCGCATCATTCCCGCTGTCTGCCAGGGCGCCGCGAAGGGCGTCGCCCGGAGACTTCGCCGTGATCACCGGCTCCTGTTGACGCTCCGGTGCGCCGCCGAACACCAGCGGTCTGGGATTCGTGGCGTACGTCTGCGGCAGCGGATCGGGCGCCGCAGTCTCCGAACCGCCCACCGGAAGCTCGGAGTCCGCGACGATGGATCCCAGCTCCGCACGACCGGCACTGGAAAGATGGTCTGACACCAGCACGGCGACGACCAGAACGAGGGCGAAGCCCATAAGAAGTGCGAGTTTCTGTTCACGCGTCATTGGCGCTGCGTCCCTGCAAACTGCCCGACCGTTTCCGGCAAGCCCCGTCGGCCTGCTCATGATGTCGACGGCATGTCGCCGCCTTGCCGCTCTCATCGAGCGGCTTGAAGTTCAACTTACATAACCCGGATGCATCTGAGTTTCGCGGAGCGAGATCGTGGATTCATCTCCATCTCCTCGGGCGACGCTTCCACCGGCTTCCTTGCCAGTGATGTCGCGAGCCCGCGCTCCACCAACTCGCCGAAGAGCTTCTTCACAGGCCGATCTTCGAGTGAGTGGAATGTGATCACGCCGATTCGCGCTCCCGGATTCAACCAAGCTCCAACCGCTCCGCCCGCCTGCCGTCCGGAGACGACACGACGGATGGACTCAAGCAACGACTCAAGGCAGGCCAACTCGTCGTTGACGGCGATCCGAAGCGCCTGAAACGTCCGGGTCGCCGGATCAATGCTCGCGCCGTGCGAGCTGCGCCGCACGACAGAGCGGATGAGATCGGCAAGCTGAGTCGTCGTTTGTATCGGCCCCGTCTTTCGAGCCTCGACAAGTTTTCGAGCCACCTGCCGATGGCGTCGCTCCTCGCCGTAGTCCCGGATGATCTCCGACAGCTCCGACTCGCTGAGTGTGTTGACCAGATCGGCCGCGGTCATCCCCCCCGATCGCCCCAGTCGCATGTCCAGCGGCCCCTCGCGGCGGAAACTCAGGCCGCGCGATGGATCCTCGAGCTGGTTGGAGGCGAAGCCGAGATCGGCAATGACGACATCCGCCGCCAGGCCAAGCTCGATCAGCTTTCGGGGCGCTTCGGCGAAGTTGCCCAGCAATGGCTCGATCCGGGGCGCTTCCGGCATCGCTTCCAGCCTCGCCTGAGCCCGCTTCAGGTTGCCTTCATCAACATCATTGATCGTGAGGACTCCTGTGGAGCCGATATGGGCTGCCAGGGCTTCTGCATGCCCGCCGAGTCCGACTGTGCAATCAAGAACTGTCTCCCCCGCCTGAGGGGCCAGGAGAGTCGTCGTGCCTTCCAACAAAACTGAGATGTGCCCGGAATCGCTCACGCGGGGACAGTACACGCCGAGTGACCAGCGGGCGAACGCCTGGGTGCGAAGGCCCGGCCCGCTCGCGACGCTGCTCACCACCCTGCTGGGGCTGAGCATCCTCAGCGCCATGAGCGGCTGCATGCCCAAGCGTCTGGTGGTCGACCTCAGCGCGGGCCTTCCCAAGCTCAAAGAAGCCACTGTGCTTCAGGATCCGGGCGCCGGCGATGCGGCCAAGATCGCGCTGATTCGCATCGACGGCATGATCGCCGACGCCAGCGAGCCCGGCATCTTCGGTGATGGCCCGAATCCGGTCAGTGAACTCTTCGAGCGACTTCGCAAGGCGGAGCAGGATCCAAACGTGCGGGGCGTCATCCTGCGGATTAACTCACCGGGCGGCACGGTCACCGGCAGCGACATCATGTATGGCGAGGTGCGGCGATTCATGGAGCGGAGCGGCAAGCCCGTCATTGCCTCCATGGGCGAGATCGCCGCAAGCGGCGGGTACTACCTGGCGCTGGCCTGCGACGAGATCATCGCTCACCCGACGACGATCACAGCCTCCATCGGTGTGCTGATTCAGACGATCAATTTCTCTGAAGGCCTCAGCATGATCGGCGTGCAGGCTCGAGCCGTCACGAGCGGCGCCAACAAGGACATGGCCAATCCGCTCGAGCCCATGCAGAACAGCCAGTACGCCCTGCTGCAGGAACTGGTGGATGAGTACTACGTGCGATTCAGATCGCATGTCATCGATCGACGTCCGGAGTTCAGCGCGAGCGAAAACGAATGGGCGCTGGATGGACGCATCATGTCCGGCGCCGAAGCCGAGGCGCTCGGGCTGGTCGATCGGACGGGCGACATCCGCGACGCCTTCGACGACATCAAGTCCTCGTTGGGGCTGACGCGCGCGAAGCTGGTCATGTATCACCGGTTCGCGCAGCCTCCGGAGACGCCCTATGCGCCGATCGCTCAGACGGATCGACCCGGCGTTGCGTCCGACGGGGCGATCGCAGCCGTGCGCGCTGCCCTGCTTCAACCGGGCGCCTATTACATCTGGCGGCCATAGGCTGACAAGAGCTATGAGACGGGCTGCGGCCACTCATCTTTGAGGAACCGGCCTTCGCGATAGAAGACCTCGCCATCGGCGCTGATCTCCGCTCCATTGACACCTGCGCTGGGGCGCATGTCGTTGACCATGTCCCAGTGAAGGCCGGATTGATTGGTGCTGCCGCTGTCCGGGTAGCCGGCGCCGACGGCCGCGTGGAACGTGCCGCCGATCTTCTCGTCGAAGAGCGTATTGCGTGTGAACTTCTGAATGGCGTAGTTCGTGCCAATCGCGATCTCACCGAGATTCCGAGCCCCTTCGTCCATATCAAGCATGCTGAACAGAAACTCCTCGTTCTTTGTCGCGCCCGCGTTTACAACGCGGCCTCCTTTGAACTCAAGGCGAATCCCGTCCACCTCACGCCCGTTGTAGACAGCCGGAAGGTTGTAGTTCACGACGCCTTCGACGCCCTGCGGCCCGGCGAAGACTTCGCCGTCGGGAAAGTTGTTATCCCCGAAGCAGTTGATCCATGTGGCGCCGTCGACGTTGACCGTCAGGTCCGTCGCACCAGCCTCGACTTCCGTGGAGCCATCGTTCGCAGGGCAGCGGAAGCGAAGCTCTTTTCGCTGATTCAACCAGTCCACCAGCCGCTGCTGGCGCGTGCGAATCTCCTTCCACGCGCTGACCGGATCATCCAGATCGAGCAGGCAGGCGTCGAAGACGAAGCGCTCGTACTCATCGAGATTCATTTCAGCATCCTGTGCCGCCGCCTCGGTCGGCGCCTGTGTCAGCACCCACTCGAGTTCGCCCTTGTTCATGCGATCGAGCATGCGGGTCAGAACTGGCTGTCTGGCTGCCGAGACCATCGCCTGCTTCGTCGGATCAACGTTTGACAGTGCGCGCGTGTTCGTATCGGAGAGGAAACGAATGTAGGCGTCAACTGTGTCGACCTCGTGCATCCGGATAGGCGACTGGAACTCGAGCTGCTCCTTGCTCGCTCGCTCGAAGAAGGAATCCGCCAACTCGTTGGACATGACGGACCAGAATGGATGGCCACCGGCTTCCAGCACGCGTTCGTACGCCGCACGGATCATCGGAAGCGCGATGGGATCGCCCGTAATGGCGACGACATCGCCCTTCTTGACGTGAACGGAATGTCGCACGAGAACATCGGCGAGTTTGGCGTGACGAGGATCGCGCATGGACGGCTCCAGAATCCGACTTCGAATCGCCCAAGGTCTCCACACCGCGGGCATCGAGTCAGTTTACAGTGAACCGTCTTCTCACTCCGAAGCAGCGGATTCGATTTGCTCGCTCAACACCGCGGCGAACTGGCAAGACATCTCGTGTTTCACCTCGTCGATCGAAGGCGCCTTCTCGCCCATGATCTGCGCGATACTGGTGACGCCTCGGCCGACGAGGCCGCATGGCACGATGAGATTGAAATGCGCCAGATTGGTCGAGACATTCAACGCCAGTCCGTGCATCGAAATCCATCTTCGCACGCGCACGCCCAGTGCGCAGATTTTGGAGTTTGCCTCGCCGACATTCACCCACACGCCCGTCGCTTCCGAATCACGTTCGGCGCTGACGCCGAATGAGGCGCACGTTCGAATGACGATCTCTTCGAGCAGCCGCATATAAGCGTGCAGTCCGAGCCCAAGCGCATTGAGATCGAGTATGGGATACGCAACGAGTTGGCCAGGGCCGTGATACGTGATGTCGCCGCCACGATCCGTCTCGACAACCTCGATCCCTTCGCGCGCAAGCGCCGCTTCCGAGGCGACGAGGTGGGCGTCCGCCCCCTTTCGGCGACTGATGGTGATCACCGGCGGCACATGCTCCAAAAGCAACACATGACCTACGGCTCCGGTTTCGCGCTCCCGTTCCTCGAACACGTTTTCCCAGATTCTGCGCTGCTGCTCGTATGCGGATTCATAGTCAACTCGCCCCACATCGCTGATGACAAGGGACTTTCCGCCGGCAAGTTTGACGGCCTGTTTGCCGTGCGTTTGGGTCATGACAGGGGCGTCGAAAAAATGGGGACGGAAGCGGAACCTGAGTTTCTGTTCCGACGAATCTGATGGGTGGAGGAGACGGCGGCCGCGGAGGTTTCCCTTCCTTCAGGAGACCTTTGCGAGGCGACGCGGACTCGGCAGCTAGCACACGGCTCCCGGTCCGCGTTGCTTTTTTTGTGCGCGGTGGCCGGCGGAGCCAGACTTTGATCAGCGCTGATCATGGGAGCTGTACGTTCACCGGACCTCGCAGTTCCGCAAGCACATCCATCGCCTCTTCGTAGATTGCGCCGCAGCGCTGGGCGGCGCCGTCCCACGTCAAGCCGCGTACTTCCATGGCGCCATGTTCGCACAGCGTCTTTCGAAGCGGCGGGCGGCGAAGCACCGCGAGAATCTTGTCCGCCATCTGATCGATGTCCCAGAAATCTACCTTCAGCGCGTGCGTGAGCACTTCGGCGACGCCCGACTGGCGGCTGATGATGACAGGCGTGTCCTGACTCAGCGCCTCCAGCGGCGCGATTCCAAATGGCTCGCTGACTGAGGGCATGACGTAGCAATCCGCCATCTTGAAGATGCGTGTCACGTCGGCGCCGCGAAGGAAGCCCGTAAAAAGCACGCGATGGCCGATGCCCATCTCCGCGGCAAGCTCGATCATCCGTCGCGCCATGTCACCATTGCCGGCGACAATGAACTTGACGTTGTCCATCTTCTCCAGAACGCGCCGAGCGGCCGCGATGAAATACTCCGGCCCCTTCTGCATCGTGATGCGACCGAGGAAGAGCACGATCTTGTCCGCAGCTTCGACGCGCGCTTCTGCGCGCGGCGCCATCGAAGGCGCCTCGACGCCGTTGTAGCACACGCGCACCTTCTCAGGCTCAAGACCGTATCGATGGATGACGATCGATCGTGTCAATTCACTCACCGCGATCACGCGAATGGCGCCATGCATGCCGCGCCGCTCGATGTCGTACACCGGTTGATTGACGTTCGTGCCCGACCGATCGAACTCCGTGGAGTGAATATGAACGACGAGCGGCTTTCCAGTCATGCGCGCCAGCGCCAGCCCCGCGGGATAAGTCATCCAGTCATGCGCATGAATGACGTCGAACTTTTCGTTCCTGCACGCATGCAGCACGAAGTGCGCATATCGACGCGCCGCGCCGAGCACATCGCCGCCGTAGTCCGTTCCCTGACTCTGCACTTCGCCGGAAAATCCGGTGTCGCCGAGATCATCGATGCCCAGATCCTGCATGATGCGTCGGGATTCGGCAGTCGCCGGAAGATCCGCTCCGGAGTCGCCCGGAGCGCCGCCGGGATATGGGCTTGCCATCGCCGCCGGCACAGCGCGAAAACGCGTCGACGTGAACCCCTCCATCGTGAACTCTTCTGAAGAAGCGCTGGCCGACGATTCGATCGGCGCGCCCGCCGGGCTCACGAGCTTCACATGGGACGACGTGCCTCCCCCAACGCTCTTGGGAAGGACGAACACAATGTCATGCCCGAGGGCATCGAGCGCACGCGTCAATCCATGGCAGGCGGTGCCAAGACCGCCGCTGATGAACGGCGGGAACTCCCAGCCCAGCATGAGAATGCGCATAGGTCGTGTTTCCGGGCCGATCGTGATTACTCGTCCGCCTCTTCGCCCATGTCACCAAGATCGCGAAAGACGGCTTCATACGCCAGCAGGCACGCCAGCGCCTCTGCCGCGAACGCCTCAACGCTCTGATCATCCGCCGCAGGAATGCGCGAGCGGAAGACGTATTGCTTGTTCTCATCCCGGAAATGCTCGATCTGGAGGGGGCCTCGATCGAAGCCGAAGTCCACAGCCTCCTCATCGATCAGATCCTCCAGGCTGTCGCCGGTGAACATGAGATCCGCCTCGATGGACTGACTCAGCCAGCGATCCGGCGTGGAGAAACTCACATACACCTCGCCCTGGTCCAGGAAGAGGTCGTAGAACGCCGGCTCAGGGGACTTGAGGGCCTCGCAACGCACACCGCCGCCGCGAATCTCGACGCCGGCGAAGGCCTCCCGCTGCCGCGCCGCCTCGCCAGCGGCTTCGAAAACACGCGAGATTGTGTGTTCCTGATTCATGACCGTCATCCGTTCGAATCTCCTCGATGAGCTTGGGCCGGGATGATAGACCCTTTCCCCACGCGCGTCCGCCTCGTCAGGCGTATTCTGTGTACTTCAGGGCCGATTTGGCACACCTTCCCGGAGATCGCTCGGCATGGAACGCGCAGAAGTTCAGGTCTGGACAACGCGTTCGCTTCTTGGCTGGATGTCGAGCGCCTTCGCCAAGGCGGATCTCGATTCGCCGCGCCTCAGCGCAGAGTTGCTCGTGTCTCACGTGATCGGGTGTGAGCGTCTGAAGCTCTACATGGATTCCGATCGGCCGGCGTCTCCCATCGAGCGCCAGAAGCTGCGCGAGCTGACAACGCGGGCGCTGCAGCATGAGCCGGTTCAGTATCTCGTCGGTGAAGCGTGGTTCTTCTCCATGAGCTTCAAGGCCGATCGACGAGCGCTCATCCCCCGCCCATCCACCGAGACGCTCGTCGAGGCCGTGCTGCAACACGCTCGCGCCATGCCCGGTTTTACGCGCGCTCTGATTGGAGATGTCTGCACCGGAAGCGGATGCATCGCCATCTCGCTGCTGAAGCACATGCCGGAGGCGCGGGCCGCGGCGACGGACATTTCAAAAGAGGCTCTGGAACTCGCCCTTGAGAACGCGCAGCGTCATGACGTGGAGGATCGTCTGGATCTGCTGCAGGGCGATCTGCTCGAACCGCTCACCAGGCATCCCATCGGGCGCGAACTGCACTATCTCGTCTCCAATCCGCCGTATGTGCTGGATTCGGAATGGGATGATGTTGAGAGCAACGTTCGCGACTTTGAACCGGAGGGCGCGCTTCGTGGCGGGCCCGAGGGACTCGATTTCGTCGAGCGGTTGATCAGCGATGGGCCGAAGCGCCTGTGCCCGCATGGCCTGCTCGCCATCGAGCTTGCTTCGGCGAGCGCTGAGAAGGCGCTCGAACTGGCCAATGCGCATGAACTGCTGGAGGATGCTCGGATCGAGGATGATCACGAGGGATTGCCGCGTGTGCTCATCGCCTCGCGGCGAGAATGATCAATCGGCCTTGTCCCCGCCCTCGGCCGGCGCGAGCGCCTTCCGGACCTCTTCGAGCAATCGCTCGACCTGGAAGGGCTTGAAAAGCACACAATGCAGACCTTCCTGGCTGGCGCGCACGATGGAGTGATGCGGGTCGTAGCCGAATCCGGTCATGAGAATGACGGGAATGTTCGCATCGAGCTTCTTCGCGCTGGAGAAGACTTCGTAGCCATTGCGATCCGGCATCTTGATATCCGAGACGACGAGATCGAATGGAGCGCCCTTTCCTTCTGCGGCTTCTTCAAGCAGCTGAATCGCATCTCGCCCGGTCTCACAGGATTCGACTGAGCATCCTCGGCGCGTGAGCACCCCTTCGATGGTCTCTCTGATCGCCGGTTCGTCGTCTGCGATCAGAATGCGTTTGCCCACGAAGGCGGGTTCGGGCCCCGAATCACGAAGCGCCTTCTCGGCGCCGAGAATTGTGCGAGGCCCTGATGCGACATCCTTGATGCGCCGGCGGATCGAGTTCACATCGCGCAAGATGCGATCGACATGCCGCGCTGTCTCCGGGTCGCGAGCCCCCTGCTCCTTCAGCCATTCAGCTTCGATCGCCAGATCTTCGAGCGGCTCACTCACCTCTCCCTGCATCGTGCCGCTCATCGCCTCATTGGTCGTGAACTGCTCGACGACGAGCAGATCCAGAATGTGCAGCGCCATGGCGATGTACTGAGCGAAGATCTCCGTGAATCGAAGATCCGCCTCCGAGAAAGCGCCTTTCTCTGCGCGCTCGACGTTGAAGACGCCCTTGATGCGATCTCCCACCCACAGCGGCACCGTGATGGAGGAGCCGGCATGCCGCAGGCCCATGACGTAGCGCTCGTCTTTGGCGACGTCCTTGCACAGGTAACTTCGGCCCGTCGCGGCGACGTAGCCACTGATGCCGTTGCCCTTCTCCCTCGCATACAGCTCGCAGTCGCCAGCCTCGGGCGGAAGGCCGACGGACATCACGATCTCGATCTTGCTGGATTCCTGATCCAGCAGGCGCACGGCGAAGTGGTCGAACTCCAGCAGTTCGTGCGCGCTGCGGCTGATCCGCTGCTCGAGCAGGCCAAGCCGCTCAGCGGCGTTGAGCTTGCGAACAGTGTCGACTTCCATCTGCAGCAGACGCCTCCCGGCGCGCTCGATCTGGCTGATCTTGTCCCAGCGCTGCCGCGCCGCGGTGATGTCACGCACTACCGCGACGAAGAGCGGCCCGAGATCTCCCGCCTTCTCATCCGAAACGGACGCCACTTTCGAAAGTGAGGCTCGATAGTGACGAATATGCCCATCGGGCCCGGCCTGAGAGGAGAGCTCCCAGGTCGCCAGTGGATTCTGTTCCTGATCGGCGGCGCGGCCGAGATCATCGTTATCGACGAGCCACTTCCGCGATTTGGCTGAGACGCTCTCCTGAATCTCCTGCGGCAGCGATTGAAATGGGGCGCTCAGCCAGAGTTCATGTCCTTCGTGATCCAGCAGACAAGCCCCAGCCTGCACAGAATCGAAGATGCGGGAGAGGAGCGAATCGTGCGCTGTGTCTCGAAGGACCGCCAGGCCATCGCGGCCGGCGAGAAGAATGTCCCAATTCAGCGCGCTGAGTTCGTCCGACGAAGCGTCAGAGGCGGCTACAGTGACATCGAAATGCTTCGCCAGGTCTGCGGCGAGCGATTCGGACGCGCGTCCGACGCTCTCGAGGAGCAGCAACTTCGACCTGATCTGACTCATGAACTACGGACGCGGTGCCGCCTCGATGATATCGCCGGAGTCGACCGTCGAGCAGAGTGTACGACGCCCCCAGAATCGCCGCCAGACTCGTGAGAACGATACGAATGAGCCGACAAGAGAGAGCCATTGGAGATGACGACCAGACGACATCGGTCGAATCAGGGTGTCGACTGTTGCGGCGATGATTGACCTCGTGAATGTGCGAAAGCGGTTTGGCGCCGTTGAGGCGGTGCAGGGAGTGACGTTGCACGCTGCGCCGGGGGAAATCCTCGGGCTGCTCGGTCCCAATGGCGCCGGCAAGACAACGACGATTCGAATGGTCACCGGATACCTCCCTCCGACATCCGGCTCCGTCACCGTCGCCGGATACGACAGCGTCCGCGATTCGATCCAGCTCCGCAAACAGATCGGCTACATGCCTGAGTCGGCGGCCCTGTATCCGGAGATGCGTGTCGTCGATCAACTGCATTTCTGCGCCCGCATCCATCTGATGGATCGGCGCAGGCGGAAGGTCGCCATCAGCAAGGCGCTGGATCGCTGCTGGCTTGAAGATGTCAAATCCAGACGTGTCGGTCAGTTGAGCAAGGGGTATCGCCAGCGCGTCTCCCTCGCCTGCGCGCTGATCCACGATCCTCCCGCTCTGGTGCTCGATGAGCCAACCTCTGGCCTCGACCCATCGCAGATCGTCGAGACCCGCAAGCTCGTCCGTGAGCTGGCGAATGAACGCACGATGATCCTTTGCTCTCACATCCTGCCTGAAGTCGAGCGAACCTGTGATCGGATCGTGCTCATCGCGCGAGGCCGCGTGCGAGCCGAGGGCACGATCGCCGAACTGACGACGACGCCGACTGGATCACCTGTCATCGTCGAAGTGAGCGCGAAGAGCGCCGACGGCAAACCTGCAGGCGAGATCCTCAAGAGCCTGCCGGGGGTTGGACGAACGGAGCCGTACGCCGACACTCGTTCGACAGACTACGCGGCATTCGTGGTGCATCCCGCCAGCGCCTCCGGCGGCTTCCAGGAGACGCTTGCGAAGCACATCATCGGCAC
This sequence comes from Smithsoniella earleae, assembly GCA_032356285.1. Classification (NCBI taxonomy): domain Eukaryota; kingdom Viridiplantae; phylum Chlorophyta; class Ulvophyceae; genus Smithsoniella; species Smithsoniella earleae. The sequence continues at coordinate 5,536 of JAULKQ010069236.1, read as the reverse complement.
CGGACTGGCGCTTCGCGAACTGCGAACCGAGCGCGCCACGCTCGAAAGTCTGTTCATTCGTTCGCTTGATGAGCCTGTCGAGCTGGAGTCGAACGAGTGATGCGCATCCTCGCCGTCGCATCGCGTGAGTACGCATCGTTCTTCCGGCTGCCGGTCGGCTGGGTGGTGATTGCGCTGTATCTCGCGCTGACGGGCGTCGTCTTTGCGGTCGGCGTCCTTCGACCCGGCCAGCCGGCTTCGCTTCGCGCGTTTTTCCAGATTTCGGTGTGGCTGCTGACCTTCGTGGCGCCGGCCATCTCCATGCGACTCTTTTCCGAGGAGATCCGCACGGGCACCATCGAGCCATTGATGACAGCGCCCATCTCCGACTGGCACGTCGTGCTCGGCAAGTATCTCGGCGGCATGGGATTCCTGATGACCATGCTGGCGCCGACGCTCGTCTATGTCGGCACGCTCGCCTTCCTGTCTGATCCGGACTACGGCCCGATCATCGCCGGTTACCTGGGCATGATCCTGCTCGGGGCGCTCTACCTTGCCATCGGGCTTGTGGCGTCGACGCTGACGGGCAATCAGATCCTCGCCTTCCTGGGCACACTCTTCTTTCTGCTGCTCTTCCGGGCACTGACGACCAATGGCGCCCAGATGATCGGCCCGCCCATTGATCGCGGGCTATATGCGCTCTCCGTTGACCTGCGCATCGCCGAGTTCGCCAAGGGCGTGATCGACAGCTCCAACGTCGTGTTCTTCCTTGCCGCCAGCGCGTGGTTCCTGGTGATCGGCGTCATCTGTATGGAAAGCAGGAGGTGGCGCTGATGGATCGAACCTCCGCTCGCGCCAGACGACTTCGCCTCGGCCTCATGACCAGCGTTCTGCTGATCGCGACGACGCTCTCATGCGTCATCGTGATGATCGCGGCTGATCGATATCCGATTCGACTCGATGTCACGGGTTCACGAGCGCTTTCGCTGGCTGAGCGCACCAAGCGTCTGATCGGCACGCTCGAAGAGCCGCATGAGATCGTGGTCGTTGCGGATCTGAACACGCTGGATGGCCGCGCCCGGCAGCGCATCGACGATGTGCTCACCGAATACGACAGAGCATCCGATCTCATTTCCTACAGCCTGATCGATGTGCAGACGGATCGAGGGACGTTTGCTTCGCTCCTCGATCGATTTGCGAATCTGCGGGCTGAAGAGCTTGAGGATCGCGTGGTCGCTTCCGCGGCGGCGCGGGACGCCCTGCTCGATCTGACCGGCAGAGTCGAGAATCTCAGCCGTTCGCTGTCAGCATTGCGCGACGCCCTGCCTGCCGATGATCCCCTTCGGCCGCAGATGCAGCAACAGGCGGCCGTCGCGCGCACATGGACGACATCGCTGGCGCAGGTCGCACAGCAGGTGGATGCGGCGCTGGAGTCACGGCTCGCCGGTTCCTCGATTCCGGCGGTCGATGAGGCAGCCCGCACTGCATATGGCCCTCTGAAGCGCATGGCTCAGGAAGTCGAGGCGCTGATCACATATTTGGAGCAGGTCGCGCAGGCCTATCGAGAGACGGCGCCGGAAGCCGCCCAGGCTGCCGAAGCAGCCGCGGGCAGCGCAGAAGCCGTGCGCGTCCGTGCGTCCACTTCGGCTGATGATCTCGAACGCCTTGGACCGCTCGACATCATCAATGTGATCCGCACGCTGGAGCGCGGCCCGGCGGCAGTCATCGTGTCCGACTCAGCAGTCGCCGCCATCCATTTCGATGCGCTCTTTCCTTCCACGGCGACCATCGAGCAGTCACGCGCCGCGGCCGCGGATCTGCTGTTCACCGGCGAGGAACTCATCGCCAGTGCGCTGGCGTCGATGAATGCCGATGATGCGCCGGTGCTGGTCATCGTTCATGGCCAGATGATGCAACTCCTCAATGACAAGCATGAGCCGGCATCGCCCGATGCGCGAGCGCTGATCGGCGGGCTCTACGAACGTCTGGCCCTTCGTCAGGTTGCGCTTCGAGAGTGGCGGCCAGCGGCGAATCCTGATCCACCGCCGATTCCAACGGGTCCCGACGGCGTTGAACGTCCCATCGTCTGGGCGATCATCGGTATGTCGCCTTCATCGACGGATGCCGCCGAACGTATGGGCAAGCTGTCGAGCGCTATTCGAGCGCTCTTCGACAATGGCGAGTCGATGCTCATCTCCGTCGATCCCTCGACCCTTCCGGGCGTGGGCGAGCCTGATCCCATGGTGGACTACCTGCAGGAGATCGGCATCACAGTCGACAGCGGCAGGCCGCTCATGCTTCGAAGCTCGACACCAGTCGGCGCCGTGGTCACACCAGGAACGATGCTGGCGCCAAAGCTCGTTGACCATCCCGTTTCGAAATCGATCAAGGGACTACCGCTGCTGGCGCCATGGGCCATTCCGATGTCCATCGAACCTGTCAAGGGTGTGACTGCCACTCCGCTTGTGGAAGTCGACGACAGCGACGATGTCTGGGCGGAGGCTGAATGGCTCGGCTTCCGATCACTTTCACCCACGGATCGCTCAATGCTTCGCAATCCGCCCGAACCGGACACATCGACGGATGACATTGATGGCCCGTGGATCATCGCGGCTGCCGCGGAACGCAGGCCTTCGGGAGAGAACCGGGCCCAGCGCATGATCGTCGTCGGCTCCAACGGATGGTTCTTCGATGAGTTCACACAGGCGGCGCAGACCATCGAAGGCCGCACCGCATCCAGCTATCCGGCGAATCGGGAGTTGCTGGAGACATCGGTGTACTGGCTGGCGCATCAGGATGAGATGATCGCTCCGAGCCCTCAGTCCATCGCATTCGCTCGCATCCCATCCATGTCTGATATGCGCCTGCTCGCGCTGCGATGGGGCCTGATCGCAGGATTGCCCGCCCTCGTTCTTTTCATCGGGGCGAGCCTGCGGCTGCTTCGCGGCTGAGCCGGACAAGACAACTTCGTAGAATGCCTGTTCATGTCACGCACTGCGCTTGCCATTTCGCTTCTCGTCGCCGCGGGCCTGTCTCTCGTTCTGACGGCGATTCTGATGCAACCGACCGCACCTGAACATGGCGGCACAACGCGACTGCTTGACTTTGATCCTGCCGCCGTCACAGGCATCGTGGTGCGTGAAGCCAAGTCAGATTCGAGTCTGCGCCTTGAACGAACCGGTCGGGGTTGGCTTCTTCTCAGCGAGCCTGATCATGCCGGCGCTCAGCCCTGGCCGCTGATTCCGAGTCGGGTCAATGGTCTGCTGAGTGTGCTGGATCAGCTTGACGGAAAGCGAACGAAGTCGTCGAGTGGAGAGTCGCTGACAAATCCGATCACGATCGAGTTGATCGGCGAGTCGGAAACGCTCGCCAAGATACAGATCGATGGTGTGTCAATCGGAGGCAGGCAGTTCGTCAAAGTTGATGACGGTCGAGTCGCAGTCGTCGAAACCGATCTTTCCGGCGCACTGACCAATCCCGGGCCTCGCGGCTGGCGATCCCCTTCGCCGCTACCGGGCATCGGGCCGGATGTTTCTCGCGTCGCAATTCAGTCAGAACAGGGCGACATTCAGCTTCGGCGCGTTGGAAAGCAGTGGTTCCTGGCGGCGCCGATTCATGCCCGCGCGGATCAGCAGACGGTCGCGGCGCTGTTCGCCGCACTGAGCGATCTGACGATTCGTCGTTTCCTTGATGATGGCGTCGAGGCGCCGGACTCGTCACTGGCTGGATTCAATGAACCGTTGCTGGCCGTGAACATTGAGAAAGATCGGCGCCGGATTGATGAATCGGGCGAGGCACACACGATCACGGATTCGGACAATCTCATCATCGGCATCCCGGCCGATGTGACAGGCGCCACGCGCTATGCGATGGCGAATAACGCAAGCCCCATGCTTGTGATTGAAGCCAAGTCACTGGGACAACTTCCGGCGCTTGCTCGTGATTACGTCTCGCCATTTTCGAGCGGCGCCCAGCCTTCGGATGTCGGCATGCTCGTGATTCGCGAAACGGGACAATCGGATCGTGGATTTCGACGAGCAGTCTCCGGCTGGTCGCGTCAGGGCGCCGATGGCGCCTCTGAACTTGACGACTGGAGCGATATCGAAGAGCTGATTGCGTTTCTCACAAGCGCAGAGACCGCGGACATTCTTCTCTCGCCGCCCGATGGCCTTTCGCTGCTTGGTGAAATCACATTGCTTGATTTTGCCGGCGGCGAGCTTCAGTCGCTTGCGTATGGACGCGATGCGCTGGGCGATCTTGTGATTCTGGAGACAATCGCAGGGGCCGACGAACCTGCGTACCGGGTCTACAAGAGTGCGCCATCACTGCTCTTTGTAGGCGAAGATGCGCTCGGCGGTTGATTCATCCACCCGCGACGATATGTGACGCGACTTCCTGAATCCGTCGCCAGGCCGTCTCGACGTGATGGGTCTCGGTCAGGGTTGCTCCGATCGCCATACGAAGAAACACGCTTCTGCCCTGCTCATTCTCCGGCAGCGCACTGTGCGTCAGGAACAGATCGCCGGATTCGTTGATTTGATCGAGAAGCTTGCGGTTGGTCGCGTCGTCGGCCTTAAGCCTGAAACACACGAGCCCCAGCATCCGCGGTGCAGCCAGTTCGAATCGATCATCCGCAATCACGCTTTGTTCGATGGTCTCCGCCATCTGCACATGCCGGCGAATGTGAGCCTGCAGTCCTTCGACGCCATAGTGACGAATAACGAACCAGAGTTTGAGCGCCCTGAACCGTCGACCGAGCGGAATCTGCCAGTCACGAAAATCAACAACGGCGCCGGCATCCGTCGCCTTGTTCTTCAGATATTCCGGAGTGATGGACAAGGCATCGAGCACTGGCGCCCGATCCTTGAACCACAAGGCGGAACAATCAAAGTTCGTCAGCAACCATTTGTGCGGATTGAAACAGAAGGAATCCGAGAGCTCCACGCCCTCGATCATCCAGCGATGCTCCGGGCAGACAAGCGCCGAGCCTGCATAGGCGGCGTCGACATGCAGCCACAGTCCGTACCGCCGAGCGATGTCGCCGATCTGCCGAAGTGGATCGATGGCGCAGGTTGAGGTTGTGCCAACTGTGGCGCACACGAAACAGGGCGCGGCGCCGGACTCGATATCCGCCTGGATCTGCTCCTCCAGCGCGCTCGGCGACATGCCGACGCCCGCATCGGGATCGGATGGGATGAGGCGCAGATTGTCTTCACCGATGCCGCAGATGCGCGCCGCTTTGGCGACGGATGAATGCGCCTGGTCGGACGCATAGGCGATCAGCGGTCGATCTTTCGTCAGACGCGATCGAGCGGCGACCATCGCCACCAGAGTCGCTTCGCTTGCCGTGCCCTGTATGACGCCCCCACCGACGCCGCCGGCGTGTTGAAACTGCTTCGGCAGACCGATCATGTCAGCCAGCCAGTCGAGCACGCGCATCTCGAGTTCCGTACACGCAGGACTCGTCGACCAGAGCATGCCCTGCACGCCCAGGCCGGCGGAAAGCATTTCGCCGAGCACAGCCGGGCCGCTGGCGTTCGCCGGAAAGTACGCAAAG
>JAULKQ010069225.1:0-21768 GCA_032356285.1 Smithsoniella earleae | reverse complement strand
TGCTTGCTTGTGTAAGCCCTTGCTCTGAAGCTACCTCGTGCACTTACCGGTGGCACCCTGGGACAGAAAAAACAACAACATCAATTATTTGAGTCTGAAAAATATAACATGACTGCTAGATTTCTCAGTGAAGAACTCAAATGCTGTCCTATCCTGGCTAGGAGTTGAACATTAAATGCTCTGGACGAAATGGTCCGGCTTATCAAGACCTAACGTCACTACATTAAGGATTCAGTATATAAATGACTATTTTGTCAAGCCTAACCACAGTGGGAGATGCTCGATACCATGCACATTGCGTCAAGAACACGCCGAGGTATACCCCAACATGTCAGCCAGCATCAATACTACAACGAAAAAAGGATATGAAATCAACTATCAATGGTTAAAGAAACGGTGCATAAAGCGGACGATTGCTGCCAATCCAAAATGGACTTCTCGCACAACACAAGTAGCACATATGATGATGATGATTCCATTGATGAAATAGTTTCAACTTAATTCGAATTGAGGAAAACCTGCAATTGGGTACTTTCGCACCATCTCCAAGCATGGATTGTATGCCGTGTATAAAGAAATCAGGGAGTATTCTAGGTTCTCTAAACAGATTGCACTGAACTCTATTAGAGGCTGAATCATACCAGAGATAAGCCAGACCAAGAGTAGCCTCCACCAACCGTAGTTAAGTTCCAAATGGATAGACATGGCAATGAACAGCAGAAGATTCGAAACTATGTGGTTTAAATTCTGGTGGACATAGATAGAGGTAACCCACTGCCACCAAGCGCCTTGGCCGCCGGGACCCCCCCTGTCAAGCGCAGGGCCCCATCTCCCACCCCAGGACCTCAGGAATTCGAAAGAAAACGTCTGCCAAGTCGGCGACCACTCCAACCACGAGTTGAGATACTCGGGTACCTGAGCGGCATCCAGAAGGAGCTCCTGCAACACGCCTGATTTAACAAGGGCTACGAACAAGAAGCTACAAATATCAGAAGAACATGACATATTTACGTTCCTAATCGATACATCTAAACCCGTCCATGCGCGTACTACTGCCTCCTACGGTCCAATGTTAGCAAAAATATTACGCTGAGCAGCGAAGCCGCTGCTTGAACTGGAAATGCTAATATGTTGACGCAGTTCCGTGAGACATTAGCAAGGTAATGGTAGATGCTGAATGTGAGCGACAAGTTCCAGCTCTTCGAAGCAGAACAAATTGAGTAGCTCAGACATTTGATGTCTTACACTTCCGTTCGACCTACCTAGGTGAGCTATCGATGTGAAGTGGAGGGCTATGGCTGCATAATAAATACCAAAAGACGTGCAAAGTATGGCTCCGCAGATTTCACGGCGACTTCAAGCTGGCTGTGTTCGGAGGATCGCGGTTCGACTGCATCTTTTGTGCAGAATCAGCATACATCGTCCATGTCTGGTAAGTAAACACACCTCTGCTGTTTGGTCATTTCTGTTTCTGTTGCTGTTATCTGCAGTGAATGTTGAGCGATGATCTTTTACCCAAATAGCGTAGTCGCCGGCCATGTACGCAAACACGGCCACCATAAGTGCGATGTTCCCCACAGTAAACCATATCGCATATGATCCGCGACCTTCTGGAACCAGCCGTTTAGCAACATTGTGCCAATCTCGCCTCCCCTTGGGCACTTGCCTTGAGCCCCGATTACTTTGTGGTGCGCCTGAACTCTTTTCAGCTTTTTCATTACTATCATTTCCAGAAGCATCATCCGATGTAGAGATATTTGACTGAGTTGTTTGTGCTGCTCCGGAGGTTGACAAGTGAGATCCTATAAGCGCTCCCCTTTCCATATCTGACATGTCGCTCCCCAGAATGGACCGTTGCTGGAAGTTGCCAGTCCAAGCCCTGCTCCAGCAGCAAGTATCATATACTTGTAAGAATTCATCCAGAATCACGGGATCTTGGTCTAAGAGCAAGCTACATGCACGCTGTTTCGTCTCGTGCTCGCTACGTATGCCTTCATTCAGGTCCCGGAACAGGCTCACAAAACTGCGCTCAACAGCCAGAGCAACTTCGTCACTTGATGCAGTGTCCTGTACTCAACACCGTAGCCGTAACAATCGCGGTCACTTCGCACTTAACGGCAGTGATAGGGACATGAACCAGTGAAATATTCAGAATCAACGGGCGGTAAAGGTGCACCAAACGACTCGTGACCAATGTCTACGGCGTAATATTTCAAGTTATAGACACTCCAATTTGCGAGCTGGCCAAACCCATAGCACAAAGACGACGCAGCCAACCATCTGTTCAAAAATTCATATTTAATATTTGCAACAGTCTGCCAGCATAAAACGCGACGTAGAAGAAACTTATTGTTTCGTACTCTATAATTGCCAAAATGATGAGTTGAGCACTTTAAATGCATTTCCATCCATAATAAACATGTGCGCGTGTACGGCTGAAAAAAAACCATTCAAGCGTCTCATTCTCATGGAAACCTTGATTGCACGATTTCTTTGGAGTAAGATGCTGCCCAACTGTCCTGAACTTTTGCAAGGCTGCTATGTGGGGTTGATACAGCCAACCCAACAGATAAATGCCCAAGCACTGTCTCACTTTCTATCTGGGACAGTTAATTAATTATATTTGGCTGATTAGGTAGTACGATTTTCACTTCGCATACTCACACTTCCGCATCAGGTGGCGTTTAAACCTTGCCCCTCAGACGGATCCATGCACAGATCGTCTTGCAATTTACAAAGGCACAAAGCTCGATTGAAACTTATACGAGTGAGCTGCAAGCGAGTTTTGAAAGATTTCTGTAAGAGGCCACGTCTCTCTCACGCAAAACACAGGTTTCCTCGAGAATTGCAACATGATTCCCAACAATTATCAGGATGCAGAAGTAAAATCTTAGTCTTCCACAGGTAATGAAAAGAGTGTTACAACATTCCTGTTATGCTAAGTAGTTATATTCTCATAAATCTAGACACAAATCACAATCTATTCGTGTACAAGCAGGAAAAAAAGTTTGAGCATATTCGCGTGAACTGGTATTTGAGCCACAAAAACAAGCACTTGGATCTTTAAAATCGCACTCGAAGACGCTGCAGGAATCCCTCCGCTGACGATTCTTGATCTGGCTCGGAAAAAGAAGCATCATTGCGAACTTCCCGAGCACCTTCAAATATCGCCATCTACAGTCTAAGAGACTAGAAGTTAAAAACACCCCATGGCTGGTGAAATAAGCTGGAAATACACCGCAGTGAAATTGCTCATGCCAGTGCCATCTCAAATAGGTTCGCAAGCACCCAAAGCCTTTCGACTTGGCTCCTCAGCTCCCATTGCTTAGTGGAGATCTGTTCTGTCAACAGTCGAGATATGAACGGGAATGCTGCTGTACCTGTAGGATTACCACTTTCTGTGGCATTGCTACCGGATATGCACGCGACGGCATGTGCACAAGGGCATTGTGTCGTAAGTGGAAACAATAATTTCTCACCACGAGGCCACAGTGTTCAAATTACGTGTACTGTATGAAACAGGGGATCCATTATGTATACGGCTGAACGATGTACGTGTACCTATACTTGCGCCTGTCATCTTCTTAGGCCACGCGGGAAGCTAACACTCGTCGACCACATGAGGACATGCCTGTCTCATGGCGGAGACTGATACTATTAGGCCGCTGTCAGAAGTGCTGTGCTTTGAAGAGCTGCCTAGACGTCAGGTTGAGAGAATGACCTAAAATGCAGCCCTGCTTCGGTGAGCCAGAGCCTGACACTGGATACTTGTACAGGATGCTCTCAAAAGCACGCTGGAGATAAACTTGTGGGCGAAAGCGAGAGCTACTTAAACTTTAATTTGGATGGAATGGGACAACCGCCTCCGCCACTAACCATTCATCACGCTGCGATTTTCGTTCTGCACGCCTCACCAGTGCTATCCTGACACATCTGAACTCAAACCTTAATGTTGTACGAAACATAAGTCATGTCACCGGGTCATGATGTTGCGTGTGTGGAATTGAAAGAAGTGGTACAAGCCAACCTCTCATCCCGGGTTCGAATTATCATTTTCATCAGTACCTGGTATCTTGGACTAGGACGCAGATTCAGAAGCATATAGCCAATTTTCGCCAGGAATTAAGCAGCTCGTCTCTGAAGGTCATGACACCGTACCGTAAGCGAGTGTGAATCCGAGAGGAATAACAACAGTGCTCGGGAAAATAAGTGAACTGATCAACAGAGCTGGCAAAGATATCATTACGGTTACTCAGCAACACAGCTTGAATAGTTACTCTCAATACCAATACGAGATTTCAATCACGCTCTTTGTTACCCAGAGAACAGCTCTTGGGGATGGCACTATTATTCACATCGGGTGACGTAGATGTGAGACGTAAGGCCTTAAGCAGCAAATCGGCAATTCTCGTATACCTGGAACTTCGACGCTGAAAGATTGTGATGTACAAAAAAATGACAGGAAACTCTGGAAAGTTGACTCCCGTTAACAATGTGCTCTCGGAGCCCCTGGAAGCTGAATCACCTAGTCGCAGTGCGCAGAAATAATGCAATAGATGTAGTGTCCTGAGTGTGAAAACCAGAATGCGCCAGGTGTTGCAGGACGCAACACATACAAGCCGCTGTAAGCGTTACATTCCCGAGTTATTTCTTGCGTAATGATGTTTGCTGAAGGTACATGGCACAAGTCATTTCAACAGTGATACATATTGGTTGAACAGTACCAACAGATACTGAGAATCTGGCGAATATAATTTCGGGGTCATCTGAATTGAACGCTGATACCGTATCCGGTAAATTATCGTAAAAGCCAAATTTTGAACTTTCTAATCTTAAACATGATGAACTCAAAGTATGTCAAGTCGAAGATTATTATTCAAGCATTTTCTATGAAATTAGCTGCCTTCATGACGCTCTGTGCTCTGTGCTCGAGCGTGCAGCTTGAATCGAGGTTTTCGTGAATCAATTGTCGTGCAGAGGCACCTTCTCGGTCTATTCACTAATTTTACATTTTATTACGCTAGATTTGACATATCTTGTAAGAGGAAGCGACTTGGGATTCTATTAGCGTTTGAATCTGCGTTAGCATGGTCGGTGCCGAATCTGTCTGTTCTAGCATGCTAGTATCGCGCTCGTCATATTGCGCGTACGTTTCGTCCAGCCCCCCGAATGCACAACAGCCTCATGTACATTTCATCACCAATTCTTTTCCGTTCCTGCTTGCGCTGTGAGTAATGTTGAGCTGTGCATTTAGATGTTGCTTGTGCTAGTGAATCAAGCCACTCTGCCAGGTAATTGTGCATCGGCGTGGCAAACTTGCGTATAATATCTTAGCAGCTCTCTTAAAACCACTAGGTATTGGCACATCCGCAACATGGGGCTCAACCTACAACGCTCGTTGTTTGAATCTTACACACACACCTCACTAGACATGCACATAGCATCGCTCAGGCTACTTGTGCAAATTCGGATATCTTCATTAGACTTTCGCTCTCTCGCACTTTAGCCTCTGAATGTCATAAGCTCTTCGGTGACCCCAAGGGACGAGATGTCACACCGACATCCCAACGCACGAGTACCGGCACGATGCACATCTCTTGGAAAAGACTCGTGACTCATGTCAAAAGACCACTTTTCTTACAATTAGTGGCGCATAGACAACCTAGGATGAAAACTATCATCTACGTGCACCTTCAGGAACAAAGGGTTAGGGAGTGAAACAAGTAAAGATCTTGATCAGGTCATAGTGGCACGACCATCAACTTTAAGATACTTTGTGCTTTTGAGAGTACTGTAACAGGACAACAGATTGAAAGTTGAGTTTGCACCATGTAATTGCAGTTGCTGGAAGCCTTTTCGACAGCTTTGACAGCATCAATTTGGGGCCACGTGCTGAGAGGTTGTTGCAGTTTCGATATTGTACAAGTTTGCCCTGCTCGCGAATTTACAAGCATGCAGTGAATGAAATCGGGTACCCTGTTCTACAGGGTCGCTATTGTAGGAGTCCGTTCACTTCCTATACCATTTGGAGGTACTGTGTACATCAGGGGATTAGCGTTTTCAAGGACGTGCTCCTATTGGACAGTATGTCCTTTCATTTGCTACCCGCTGCCCAGAATTGACCCAGGAGCTTGTATATTGAGTTGTCGGGAGTATATATCTCATGCATTTACAGAGTGGTTTCAGGGGCCTAGCCGATCGGGCTGTGGATCGGGTTTGCGTCAGCTACAATATAATGGAGTGCCACGGGAGCAATCAGGACGGCTTCCGTTACTAAGAACCTTGAGTTCACTACTCTAATAGGCCATAAGGGCCCGTTCAGATTGAGCTGGATGTAAGTCTGGATAGCTGCACGCATCATGGATGCTGCAGAATTCGGACCGATCGCAAGATGGAACTACGACCGGATCCAAGACCAAATTTCATGGATCCAGCCGACGGGTGGGGGGGTCTGGATAGGCCTGGAAGTCCGGATTCAATGCAGACCTGTACGGATCGTAAACGGCCAAGACACTGACTATCCTGTACGTCTATGTAACTTCAAATTTGGCAACAGAAATCAATCTTTCAGTAATACTTCGATCATTGTGAAAAAAAAACCAACTCTGAACGGCTCTGAATCTTTGTGACAGTAGACTATGATGACTTCAAAGAAAATCTCTAGTGATTACCGAATCAGACTAGGTGAGTCGCAAGAACGTGAGTTTATAAAATTATGTTTTGAGTTCAAACCAGTAGCAGGTTCTGCAGACGGCGAGATGGACAAACGAACAGAAGTTATTTGGGAACCCATCGCAGATCAGATGTGTGCATTCACGCGCGAACAAATAGAGGCACTGCAAAATACCACAACCAAGCTTGGTATTGAAAAGTGTAACAAGTTGAAGGCCACTCTCGCCGCGATAGAGTGGAGAAGAATGCAGAGGAAGTTTTTGACATTAGCGAATAAATACAAGGAGCGTAACTGACAATTTAGTTCAGTTTGTATACACGCGAAAATGAGGATTTCTGGCCGCGGTTTCTACAACTATATCTTTCATCATAGCCAGTATCTCATCAAAGGTTTGCTCAGTACACCGGAAGTAATGCATCCACCATTTCTCCCTAATATCAACAGGCAAGTACTGAAAATGCTTGGACTCGTCGGCGTGTGTATTATTTACCCATTCTAGCAGGTCTCCAGGGTAGTTGTAGGTGTTCAAACGACGAGACAGCCTCACATTGCGCATGTTGAGCGTGGTGAACACATCTTGACCATCGTCACTGGAATCATCGCTGAAGACGAAATAAAATGGTCCATTATCATCCGCAAAAGAATGTAATTTCGCGGCTCATCCAATTTCTTTTCGCTTACCGAACACTATTTTCGAATTCAAACAAGCAGCACGTACACGCATGCGAAGCTTGCTAAGCCCCGATAACCACTATGTTGAAGTGATCTGAACAGTCATTAAGAAAACAATGGATCCGGCACAAGATCCGTCCAGCTCAATCTGATCTGAACGAGCCCTAAGGGCCTGTTCAGAGCTCTACCGATCCAGACGTCTCGATGAGTGATCCCGAAAAGTTTTTCTTTGATCTATAACATTAACAAATTGTAGAATCGAATTCTTGATGATCATTGCATTGTTTAGAAAGAAAAATCAGCTCCTTCCGTGTCGATTTGAAGTCCATTCGAATAAAAATGGCTTCAGAGATAGTAGATGAATAAAGGAGCAGACTAGACTCATCCCAGAAGGATGAATTTGTAAGGCTTTGTTTAGAAATGACGCCCGTTGCGGGTGAGCTTGCTTGACAAAGTTGTCTTTCACGCTCTTAACGCACGCTAATGTTTCACTAGTAGCCATGCGTGCTCTGAACACCCGCCGTTCCGATTTACTATCGAGCCCTAGATCGGGAGGTTGAGCTCTGAACACGCCCTGAGCGATCTATGACCCAGGAGGGCTTAGCGCACCCCTGACAAACTGTCAGAAAAGCGCCAAATCCTTTTGGATTTAATTGTCTGACATCACACGTTTTCGGTTGTATAGTGTACTCTTCAGTGACCTCGCACTTACTCTCAACACCTGTACAAACCTTGTGCCTAGATCAGTCCAATCCAAAACTCCTGAATTGTCAAGTTCAAACCAAAAAGCAACCTCCGGCAGCTCAGCAGTACTGGTGATGAGAACAGCTACTTTCATGCAGGTCCATACCATGTTTGAGAGCCGCTTGTTTGACTTCAGTATGATGGGCAGTTGTCAGCATCTAGAGGGTCCTTGACATCATCCAAAAGCAGCAAGAAGCTTCTCTTTTCCCCTTGAGTCACTTTGTGTATTGTTATTATTATTATGTTTTGGCAGTACAGAAAGTGAGCCCAAGTAGCCAAGGACCGCCACAAACTGCATAAAAACTCTCCCGTGTACAAGCCCTTTTTCTGGCGGCAATGGACAAATGCTGCAGCTTTGGATTCAGCATGGCAGTGGTATCATAGTGGCTTTTAGGCAGCATGAACAACATCCCTTCAAACTTTCAAAAACGACCATTCACAACTCACACTGTTTCTGAGCCATGGTCCATGTTATGATGATGAGTACAACTTCCGTTACCCACTGATAAACCTACACCATCACCATGTATTTGTTATTACCAGCTGCTAGGCTGATTTTGTAAACTGTGACAAGTCACACCAGAGCATCTGGCTGCTACTGGGCATTCACCACTCGGGATGGCCCCCATTTGCATTCCTAATGTGGACATCTCAGCTAGTGTTACACAGAAAAGTGTTTGGACATATGGAAGCAGCATTTGTGAGATTCTTGTATGAGGTTAGTGTATCTGTGATCAGAGGCAACAATTGCTTTGACTGCATATATAATTTTGAAGGCCTCAGAGTCCAAAGCTCAAAGCGTTGGAGTAACGATGTGGTGCAAATAATATGCACGTTCCCCAACACTAGCTTGAACATTGGTTAGTTCCTGGCTCATTACGCTTCACAATACAATACACACAAGCTCTTCTACAAGGCTTCAGAAGACTCCGGAGGTTCAAGAGAGTTGAAAATGCAATGCACATATTCATGCTGGTGACTTTTCTGCACAATGCTCATTTTGAAATTGGACTCTGTTAATTGGAGTTCTGTCCACACACAGTATGCAACAGCCCGTACTTGGAGAAGTCACTGAGCCATGCGACTGTACAATCTGAACATGCATCCACACAAGCTGTACCTCAAAATGGCTAGAAGTGGTGTCTCAGTATCAGGAATCGAGGCAGGAGCTGGTGTTGGGTTGCGTATATTCAGTGCGTGCCATGACAAACTTACAAGAATACTCAAGTTGTGTATAACAACCAAAATGTCAACTCTTACTCTGAAAACGGTTGGCAATGAAATACCAGCATCTTAATTGCCTGTCTTATTACCAGTACCTGCTAAACTGCACCTCGTTTGACAACTTTACAGCAGCTACGGCATTGCCTTCAACAGTACTAGTGGATCTAGAAACAACGGGCAACAGCTGCAGTCTCTGCATAGTGCCTCCTACTGCACAGAATAACGTTCATACTGTCAAGTACATCTGGTCATACTCAACAGTGGTTGGAAGAGCTTACATATGGCTGTGGATATAATGGACGAGTCGGCTGATTGCTGTGGACAAGTTTCATCTCAGACGAGTTCGCTGTGCTCGCACGAACTAGCGCATGTTGTTACGGTTTGAGTACCAAGCTCAAGATTAGTATGCAGCCAAACGAACTGGTTTGAAAGTTCGAAACTCAAGATTATGACTGAGGGGTCTTCGAATCGTTGACTATTGCTTTGACGATCGATGACTTGGATGGTCTGCGGAATTACGTTCGCTGTGAACGATTTCAAGACAATCTGAGATCGTTCAGATTTATGTTTAACGATAAAGTGCACAGAAATTCTTTATTTTGAGCTGCTGCAAGCTTTCCGTTCATAGCTACGGCTTGTGGTATAACCTTCCACGACATTCGTTCCATCCCTAGATGAAAAGGCATGACACTAGCCAGTGGCTTGTATGCGAAACAATGGACAGCGCAGTGGGGGCGATTCCTGCTCGGTAGAAAAAACTGCCAACTACAAGATTCAACAACTCTGGCAGGGCTAAGCACAACTATATGATGCAACACACCAGACAAATGGAGACATATCCTCACCTACTCCGGAAATCAGAACATCTCGGGCCAATCAGGAATCAACGATACAAGAGACGCCAAAAATGTGACAAACCTGACTACTAGGCAAGCGTCACTACTCGTCAAATCCAAGCAGACACAGCACCCCCAATATTCCCAGCACAGTGTACTTGAGCCAAGGGTAGTCGTTCATGACGATAGTTAGCATTCCTACGTTTGGGACATATCCAACCGCTCTGCCGATGATGTGCTCTTTTTGAAGCCACCACCTACCCTTCTCGAACAGCAGCCTGTCATTTCCTGGATTATTATCTCCCTACAGTAGAGAAAATGTCACACATTGGAATTTCAGAGGAGCACAACCTCGCAAATTCTACAGTTCGCTGCGAGTTTGGCGTACAGTTCAGAAGCTTATAACGAACAACGGGATGCTGCTGAATGGAGACTGTTGAAAAGATTGCTGCATGGTATAGCTCATACAGATACCTGTCGTGTATCGGCAGGTAGGGAGAGCCCGTGCTCGTTACTCTGACCAACGAAAGAAGATACATTCTCGCAGCAACTATTTCAAGCGTAGCGCTATGCCTAACTTCTCCCATTCCTCATAATTTAACGTAGCTGGAGTCAAGGTGCCGAAGCGTACCTTCGTCAGGATGTCAATGTACTCGCTGCCCTGTCTTTCGTGCACCTGAATTATCCTGTGAACAACTGGGATAGCCTTGTCATCGGCGTTATATACCACGATTTCCCCTGTTCGAAAAGGCTCCTTTCCCATCCTCAACAGCAAGATGTCCCCTCTGAAAAAGGCGGGCTCCATGCTACCGCTAAGAACAACCACAACGGGAGATTCAGATCCGGAAAGTATCATCAGTCCCTTCCAAGACATTAATGCTGACATAATGATCAATCCTGAGCAGTAACCCGCAGTTTTCTTGAAGGAGTACGCATTCGCATTCCTAGCTTGCTTGATCAATTCAAATCCTAGCCTGGCAGCAAAGCACACAGAAGATGCGTACCCAAACTGATAAACTGATGCACATGGTGCCTTATTGGAGCTTTTAAGGCATCCTTTACAGGATCCCCCATGAAAGCGGGTAACAAGTCTAACAGTCCCATGGCCCTGCTCTACGAAACGAACGACACAAGCAGAGAGTATTCCCGCACCAAGAGAAAGCATCAAGTCCTAATCCCAGAATATGGAAATGCCCTATCAAACAATCTTTTCGAGCAGGGAAACCAATTCTCGTGGATGCCATTGCATGCATTGAGAGCTTAGTTACGCAAATCTGAGCAGCTCGCGTACGAGAATAATCAACTACAACACCGCTCTTGCTGTTGCCCAAGTGTGCCGCAGTATAATTTGGTTTGTCCCTGTTCATGTTTATGTCCCTGTTTATGTCCCTGTTCATGGCGCCTCTCGATTAAATCGCGCATTGAAGTAACAGATGCCACTCTTTGTCATGATTACTCCCACGCCACCAACGTTACAGATGCAAATAAAAGCATATTCGGGCATGTCACCACTATTCTTGTAGTTGACTCAACCAATTTTAAACCAGACTCACCCACAGGACGGAACTTCAGCTCCTTGTTGCAACCCATGCCCAATATTCCTAGCCATAGACCTGACATACATGTTGGAAAATGAACCTATTGCTTCGAATCAAGGACACACTAATCTCTTCAAACACAGATCGCACAAACGCCACTTTGGTAATATCCCTACTTGAACTGGCACACCCTGCTAATTCTCTAACAAATCAGACATCAGACCTTCTTAATCTACCGCAAGTCTCAACGCTATATGGAACAAACCTATATCCCACATCTCTGCAGCGGACCTTGGTGTCTTGCCGGCTGCACTCGCTCTGTCATACCTGCTGGTTGCACTAGTACTAGTGGCACATCAACGTTGACAATTTCAGTGAGTGTTATTACCATGATGTCACCTCTGCTCTCGTACTCTGCTTCTCCTGGCTGGATGCCGGTGGATGAAGTTGTTGCGCAAGGTATGGTTGCTTGAAAGGTTGGAGCAGGACATTGCATGGTGGGCAGAGGGGCCCCTGTGGCCGCATGAACACACGTAGCCACAGTTCATCAGTGGTGCCAGAGATACTCCCAGCACAAACTGCAGAGCACTCTGGAAGGTGACATTGTTGATTGCTACTGAGTGCTGGATACTCAATAGCCATGCCAGATGTTGTTGGGCACACTGGTGGTGTGCAGCAGTCTTCAGTAGATTGTAGTAAGTAGATAGCAGGTCTTCATGTTCTGCCTCTGAGATCCTTCCGGAAGTGAGATGCTGCAGGCTGGTCAAAAGGCTGTCGTGTCACCATCGATGTAACACACAGATGCCATGCCACTATGGAAGCAAAACCCCTGTCCATTCAGTGGAACTTGACATTAGCTAATCACAGGATTTTCAGCGTGGAGAGCAATTCATATTGCGAGGCGTATCGTGCCCTGCTCTACCTATGTACTGCTTGTAACAGCTTACAATGGATACCGGTGTCACACCGACGGAGCTGCCATGTTTGAAGCTGTGTGCTCATACTTATCAAAAGTTTTGGAGATAGTTGGTGTGTGTTTATGGTTTCCTATGAGGACAGCTGTTCCTGTGCGTAACTGACAATCCAGCAAGCCCGGCTCGTCAACTGCTGAAAGATTGGGCAAAGCACTTGCTTATTCTGAGTCCCACTCTGACAAATCGTGATATCGAGTAATTGCTGTATCTCACCAGGTGTCTTCCAGCGCCATCGCGTCATTGCTCGGTAAAGAATGTCTCTTATCCAAGTTAGTTTATATCATCCCTCTCTATGGTGCGACCAACAAATTTATGCTCGAAATGCATGTTAGCTTGCGTCTTCGCATACAGCTGCCCTTGTCAAGGTACAACTTGATGGTCGGTACATGTTCGACAGCTTGAGCAGCTGCCCTTGTACAATATTAAACCTTGCAGATAGTTGACTGACCAGTGGCATGGATTCATGCTTTCAGCTTCATACATGGTACATGTCGAGCTGGACGAATATCAAGCATGCCTTTTCCAATGCTAACACGGAACATGGCACCTGAACAACGAGCTAATGGGCATATATGAAATTTCAACATCACATGCACCTCAAAATCTTCTTTCAACTCCATATTTTACATTAATTTTCTGAACTCAGGTCTAATAGGGAGGAATACTTTGCGTCAAAATCTCCCCGTTAGTAGGTGAAAGTATCCTTTGAAACTCTGTGTTCGCACTCTTTCGACCCTTTATCGTTACAATTCATTCATAATTTACATTATCTGCAAGGAGTGTTTCAAATCAGCTAGCACGGTGATAGTCAGCTCTCTAGAGTGTTGTACACTGTTGCCGACATAGTAAACACATGTGCCCTGATTAACTCACGCAAAACAACGGAGGCGTGGCCGCATTTAGATCGCTGCATGAAACTAAAGCCTAAGAAGCTTGTCACGGCAGATTTGGGGTTCTTGGGCTTGATTGTTGAGGTATTCAATCCAGTGTCTCATCGTGCAGAAAGAAAACATGAACGAGTCCTGATCGAATACGTTTGTTTTCATCAATCATCTAAGCAGAAGCTTTTATCTTTAATACCGCAGCATTTCCAGAGACGGGCGGCAATGTCACGGGAATGCAGGATGCAGATTTCATGGTTCCGCACACAACAAGGCAGGAGCTAACAGACAAAGTAGCAACTGTTGACACGCGTTCTAGCAGATTGCGAAATTGCATCCCTTTTCAACAGATTGTGGCTGTTAATGTCCTTGTCAATACCACTAACTTCTCGACAGCATGTTTGCGTAGTAGAACGACGCGGAGCGGCGAGTGCATTTCGTGGTGTTGATCATTCCGAACATTCCGATCCCAGATTCTCTTTCCAAGCTTACTTTGCCCGAGTACAGTCCTGACGGGTAATGAGGCCTCATGAGGTTTGAAAGGGGAAACGCGCCGTCATAATGCATGTAGGTTTTTAAGCTGTTACACGGCATGGTATGTT
Source organism: Smithsoniella earleae (assembly GCA_032356285.1). Lineage (NCBI taxonomy): Eukaryota > Viridiplantae > Chlorophyta > Ulvophyceae > Smithsoniella > Smithsoniella earleae. The sequence goes on along the minus strand of JAULKQ010069225.1, from coordinate 7,624 downwards.
TCGTTAGGGTTCGCGGAATACGCGAAGCCGTTGTTTGCCCGTTTTGTCAAACCAATCTCAGAGAAGCATTATTACTTGTATATTTCAGAGGTTTTGGTTGTGAATGTACATTCATGTGCCAGGTAGCCAAGAAGTGCCTATGTGAATGACATTGGCTTCCGAATGCCAGTTTCTTCTTCAATGTTGGGACGTAGCGCCTATTGTCAAAATATAATTGGAGCTAGTGGGTTGCTCTCAAAAAATCGGGTTTTTTCATATCAGATTTGCTGTGCTGGTAGTCCTTCTTTCGAAGTAAGAGACTTCGCTGTTGAGTCTCGCCGCAGCATCACTTTTACCTTGCTTTCGAGCCTCTTACAACAGCTAGATGCACAGGCTTCTTCCAAACTCAGCGCTCAGGAGGTATACGCCAGATTGATAGACTGCTTTGAAGTTGGGCAGTACTACGTATCGGGAAACTTGGACCGTGGTATTTTTGATGACAATTGCATATTCACCGACCCAACCATTAAAGTTACAGGTTCGTGCTTTTGTTCTGACTTGATTCCCCTCACGTGTACCGAGAATTTATCATATCAGCAGTTATCAGCAGTTCCGTGCCACGTTTGCCGTCGCGTACCACGATGAGCTTCACGCTGTGATAAGGGCTCTAGCTTGAAGAAAAAATTGTGATCATATTCCTCTTCTTTCACCCTCGTGACATCAATCACTTGTGCCCAGTTTGACTGATTTCCTTTGTTGGCATTGACACGCCTACCTCGCGATTCGGTAACACACTGACATTCATATCAGGCATATAATCGCGCTTAACCTTAACATCTCTTATATGCTAGTTCAGGCACTGAAAAATATTCCAATGCTGTCGCCAGCATCTTCAGCCCCGACACAGCTCGAGCGGACTTGATCGATTGCAAAATCAGTGGTCCCAACACAATCGAGCTATCATGGAGGTTAGAGGGGATAATCAGTCAGGGAGGTATACAATTCAAATTCAAGCCATATACTGGAAAGACGGTGTACACACTGTCAGAAGACACCGGCAAAGTGGTCCGTCAGGACGAAACGTGGGACGTGTCTCGGCTAGATGTCTTCGTCGGTCTGTTTTTCCCTCAATTCGGAGCTCCACCAGCTCCATCTGTCGACGAGCTTAGATCTCCTAGAAGATTGTAAGTATTTAATGTCCGCGAGGCAAGGTTGGGCTGAGTAACACTTGAAGTTGAAGTTCTGGCGCTAAGCTATGAAGCTGTATTTCTACGGTATATTGAACGTGCGTGTCATAAATGTATATAGAAAAGCGAACTGGTTCAACACTCTTAGAACTGCAGCGCCACTCTGATTACTGTAACTCCGGAACATGGGTGCTGTTGCGCCAAAATGAGAATCGATAGAGCAGAAAATGCCGTAACATCACTTTGCTTACTCAAACAAGATTGTACGGAGACAGTTGTGCATGAGAAGTTCTAGTCACCTTGACACCAGTTCGAAACAGGAGCGTGTCAAAGTGCTCTCGTGTTGCGTTGGCTTTAATGCGCTTTGGAGCACTAATTTTAGTGCAGTATTTTCTTCCTGCTTACAGAGAGTTATAATCGGGTGCTTGGGCATCTGGGAGATACGAAGTGAATGCGGTGCACCTTGTTTGCATGGTGTGTCGAATTTCCACCATTTCGGCGCTGCATGTATCACTTGTGCTAAGTACCTGTTATGTTTTACAGTCACGCTGTAAAATCACATGTTAGCCCAGCACAACGACCCACACCTCCTTTTCACAGCCTCTAAAGATAGATGTTGAGAACGCCGCTCAGCGAAGAAACAAGCGCAAGGCATTAAGTCCGTGAGCCAAAAAGTCTGGCTATTGTACACACGCTCTATTTTCAATTCTGAAGCCAAAGAAGTCTCCAGGGGTTCTGTAGTGCACCAGTCTAACCGGGAATACATCTGTCACCAAATGTACAGCCACTGCCTCCGAAGGACGCTTGCAGTGAATTGTGCTTTGAAATTTCCCTTTTTACACCCTTTGACGTCATTTTCGTCTGTCCGTCAGATGTCTGGTACTGCTCAGTGCCATGCCATCAGGCGAAGGGAAGACAAACCAGCGAATCTGGTGCCACCTGAGATTCAGGAAATAAAACAGGACATTGAAGACTTGACAAACCTAAAGAAAAGAACAGTTGCGCTGCATGTCGGCTACGTGGGGACGCACTATCGTGGTGCGTGAGTGGGCTTGGACTTGCACCGCCCTTGGGCTGAAGCTCCACTCTGAACTCTGGAACAATTCGCAGGTTTACAAATGACGGAAGACCCGACTCAATGTCAAAGCTCTGTAAAAGCAGTCGAAGATGTGCTGTCACTTGCAATAATGAAAGCAGGGTTCATGCGGAAAGAGAACTACGGGCACCCATTCAAGGTGCGGCCTCCCCTTAACCCAATCTCCAAAACTATGCAGCTTGCAGCAAAGCTAGTATGTGACACATAATCTTACAGGTCAAGTGGAGCAGGAGTAGCAGAACCGACAAGGGAGTTCACTCAATTGCTACGGTTGTCAGTTTGAAGTTGCTTTGTTACGAAGACTCGTGGGAAAAAGACACAGAGGGGCAATCATATGTGGATGCAATCAACAAGTAAGACACACGTTGCTTTGTTGCAAATGCGCAGTAGTGTACTGACGAAAATGCCGGTTTCATGCACCGTACCGGTGAGAACCCTTACTTGGTGACGATTTTGCGAAACTCTGCAGACCTTAGGGAAGAGATATTTCTTTTAAATTTAAACCCAGCTCAACCTTGCGTGCTTGTGCAGACATCTGCCGGAAGACATTCGCGTTTTCTCAGTACAAAGAGTAAACAATTGCTTCAACTGCCGCAGCATGTGCATAAAGCGGTCCTACGAATACTATATACCAGCTTCAGTGGTGGGGTTGCGGATAGCGGGGCTGAGCAGTACGGCCGGCGATGAGGCAGGCGAGGACACCAAATACAACACGGAAGTACTTTCGCGCCTCCGTAGAACGCTGCAGACCTTTGTTGGTGATCGACCGTTCCACAATTATACAAAGCGGTGCGGTTCCATCTCGCTATCATTCGGTAGAAAGTGACCACAGCTCAAGTCTTTGAGGGACGCAGCCAACTAGTTCTCCACGTGCAGAGAGTTTACCATGGATAAGAATAATTCTCAACACTGTTACGTCTACTGTTTTACTTACAGATCTTATAGCTAGAGAATCGAACTGGCAAGCTGCCTATGCGGACAAGTTGCCACCCTTGACTCCACCAGCTGAGTAACTTCTTGTTCTCTCAGTATCAACAATCATCTTCCTCTCATGGGGCACTTGTACTAGCAAAATAATACAAAGAAATAGCTGTAACACTGTCCTAAGATAGCCAAGCAAGCTTCCAGAGTGTAACTACTACTGTTCATGCTAGAGTGTCTTGACCCAGCCCTCTGCAAGATCACAGCACCACATGCACAGGAAAGTAGGGTTAAAGCAACTGTATTCTATACATAAATCACGAGATGCTGGTCTACGGTCTAGTCTTCCCTATCTGAAATGGACTGCGAGAGGCAATTATGCTTTGGAACATCCAGAGGTTCGGATTAGCACCAGCATGTAGTTTCACAAAACCATCTACATGGATATTGTTGTAGATCAGGTTTCAAGTTGAAAAACACTCGCAGCTCCATCGAAGCAAGACTCTGAACAATGTATATTATGTAGCAGTGCAAAAATTACACTCATTTAAGATTGTTTTTGGTGTCCATGCTAGCCTTCCTGTTAAGTGATGGGTCATGAGGCCGCGAATCACTGCATGAACGACAGGAGTGAGGCCAACAATGAATTAAATCCAGTACAGATATGGCGTTTTTCGACTCCTAACAAGGTATTGTGGTGTTGTCGGTTCCTGGAAAATGCCTAGTGTACTGCAGAAGCCTTGTCAGCCAAGCCCCAGTGGTACAGGATTGCTTTTAAGCTAAGTCTTTGAGCCCTCTAGTTCTTACAAGAAGTGATAAATCGAGAGTCTTGTGTATCCTCATAGCTACGATGATCAGAGTATGACTACTTGGTAACCTTTCTAGATGGCTTGCTCACCCTCCTGGCAGTTTGAGTTCAATGAGGTACAACAGCCCAAGGGTAGACTGAAGTGCATGTGGAAAACCCGCCTTTTTTGTGCCTTACGGTCTGAGACTTATTCAGCAACCAAACAGTTGAGGTTGATACAAGCCACAGTTTTTTGCATGCTTTTGTCTGCCACAAACCAGAACGGGTGACTGGCTGTGAGATCATCCGATGCTCTTAGAGGACTCAAAGTTGAGCTTCAGAATGGAGCCTGCGTAACTTGCTTGTTTTGTATTAAAAACCGCATGTGGATGCAACATTATTCCTTGATTCCATCGCTGATGTGTGCACTTGGCTAGTAACTGTGCATCCAGCTCTGCTCGTGTGAGCTTGCTGTGGCTTTTTGCTGTTGCTTTCCCTGTCCAAGTAAGCTCTGGAACCTCTGCAGGTGTCAGATTATGTTACAGCCCAGCACATGCTTTGCTTCGCGGTAGACAAGAGCATGCAAAAACTGTTGAGTCTGTCTGATTTCAGCACCCATAATACAACAATATGCTTAGATTCCAGCCTTTTTCAAAATGATCTCCATCCACACTTTCTTTCAAATTAAATGCCTGCCTGATAAGATCCATAAAGTGAAGTAGGACATTCAGCTTGATTTGTCAAGGCATCAAGAGCACCCCCCCAGGAGCTCAAGCTGTTTTAGACTTCTAGAAACTGGAAGAGTTTGGCAACATCAAGTACGACAAGGAGGTGAAACTGAAGCTGCTGAAAGGTTGAGTTGCTGACAGGTTCAACTAACTAGACTTTGACAAATCTGGTTGATATCCTTTCTATCTATTCAGAGTTGGCTATATTTCCAAGTACTTCAAAGCTTTTAACACGATTTTCATCTCCAATATGATCCTTACACGGAGCTCAATGAGAAGATACGCCCCCAGCACATAGGATAACACATTTACCTTGTGTCTACCAGTTTCAAGCATGGCTTCGGTATGCCAGATGTATGCTTGCATTGTGAAGTTTTCTACTATGTTATGTTGTTTAGCATGAGACTGAATAAGGGAAAAGGGAATTTTCACAAGCCTGGAAAATTGTTCCGGTCACGGTCCGGAGGATAAGTGTGGCGTGCTACTCCCCTAGGATGTCTATATTTTGAGTACCACTTACAAGCTGTGTGCCTTGAGAGTACCATCTTCAATTTCTCAACAGCACACTGCCTGAGGCCAATACTGTTGAAGTATGTGTTACAAATGATGTCTTTGTCGAGACGGCGAGATCACTCAAGAGTATATATATTGCTGACAATGCAAGATCTTCAGACAGTCAAGTCCAAAAGGGTTCGACGCTTTTCCAACAATCTCTCTAAGGTCCCTTGGGTTTGATCTAGTTCAACACCAGTCTACACTGTCAATGAGGGACAATATTGATGTTCTCAGAAAAAATTGGATCATCTAATTCACAGCTTAAAAGACATGCATTAAACCAACTCTGTCTTGTGGAAATGGGTTTAAGAGAGGGACGTCCTTATCACTTATGGAACGTACGGTGCACAAGCTATCAAATGGTGACTTAGAATCCCCATTTTACAGCTGCTCGTTGGAATTGCTATGTACATGAAGCAGCAGCAGGCTCTAGCAGATTGCAATTGAGAAGAAAGAAGCACCTTGGTGTGTTGAGAACTTGTGTTTGCCCCCAGCCAAGGCTAATGTGGCTGTCCTGACTGCCATAGCTTCCCAGTGAAGAAAGAGTATGCCTATCCCAACCCATTCAACGTCATCCATGCACTAAATGCACATATGCTAGACGAGCAGTGCTTCACGGCGCTTTGTGAAGAGGGACATTAGATCATATACGCTCTCACAACGTACAAAACTACAGTATGTTGCCAGCAGCTCACATGATTCACTAATGATTCTGATTATAAAATTTTTTCCGATGAAGTCTATGGGGGCAGGTCTTGCGCATAATACATTGCTGTTCTGTGAAGAAGCATCAAACTGCAGCGCAGGCGCATTATATAATGGCACAAGATGCGATGATTGATGATGTAGGAAATGACTTAATCTTGCCTCCGAGGACGGAAATTTGTGGTTTTGCTTGGTAAGTACCTGTTCTTTGTACAGTCATAGATTATCGGGCTGTGGAGGATACTAGGATCACATGATAGACACAAGTGATAATAGTGCTAGATCAACGTGGAGACTCCGTCCAGAACTTGAACTGTCAATACTGCACCATTGCAAACGTATTACAGATAAGATTGCTGTCGAATTCCAGGAAGCTGCTGAAGTTTGACCTGGTCCAGGGCTTCCACTGTAACCTGCCCTTGCAAGCACACTGCTTGAATGTTTGAATATTCTGACTTATTAGAACTTTGACTGCAGAGAGCCTGCTGTACTGCTTCATGGAGTTGTACTTTGGGGACCTTCCTTGGAGGTTTGACTACGAAAGGATGTCGCTTGAGAGCCAGCACAGGGGGAAATGCAGCAGCTGCGCTCAGTTCCATGGCCTCACTGAAAGGCACAAGCGTGTCTGTGACTGCCATCTGTACTCTTTTTTCCTTGACAGGTTAGGCCTTCCCTTCATCCTGTTAATGTTCAAATGCCTGTGAGATTCTCCTTGGGCATGTCCCCTTTTGCCACTGCAGCTGGTTGTTCCTGTCATATTATTTCCACGTGAATGCATGACCGTCTCACATGTGCTGGATTTGACTACCGGCATTGCTTGCATGTAGCATTCCCTGCAAAGGCCACCTCAACAAGCATATTGAATGAATAATGTGAATTAAAAATGTGTTCAATAAATCTGAAGCATTTGAAGCACTTTGTACGATCCCAGTGTTGAAAGATCACCACAATCGTCTATCTCTTGCATATTCTTCAATGCCACCTGCCGATATGATTCCCGAAATAACTCTAAAACTTATGTTTGATAACAATTTATTGCTCGTGAGCAACGCGGTCTTGGTCATCATTCTTGTTATCGCACCCTTCTGGACCTGTGATAACAGCTGCTGATCTGTACGCAGTGCAGCAAGCATATATTAATGCATTACCTAGTTGGCCATCTGCTCACACAAACATATTCTTGTTGTGTGAGCCAGATTTCAGACTTGATTTCTTCTGATTCTTCATGGCAGCTCCTGTATACTTGTGGCACTCTGGACACTCGCCCGAAGGTAGATAATAGTGGTGCGCTAGCACTATCATACTGTCAATGAGAAGTTCTTGCAGCCTTGCTCATCCATCAGGATAATGCACCAGGCCTTCAGTGATGAATGATAATGAATTCAATAACAGAGATTTTTAGTGTCTTGTTCTACTGCCTTAGTTTCCTCCTGTGTTTTTGAGTTCCACACGATAGTAGTAACCCTGTAGTCTGGCAATTGCTTTCTAGTGCCTCGAAGAATATTTAGATGCAGTAGGATCACATTTCGGTTTTCACTACCTCTCACCATGATACTGGGTGATGTCATCAGTCTCGTGCAGTCATACCACCACCAGTATGCTCTATTGTAATGTCCATTCATGTATCAGTTTTCTTGTCATAGGTGGTATTTTACAATTGTTGGTG
>JAULKQ010069214.1:0-21779 GCA_032356285.1 Smithsoniella earleae | reverse complement strand
GGTTCGTTCATGACGCGGTCGCCCCGGTCCTCGAGCCCCGCCTGGGAGTAGTTCAGAAGCTCGAGGATGAAATCTCCTCGGCGAAGATAGACGGCGCGAAGCCCGACCGGGGGTGCGATTCCGAGCAGCTGGCTCGTGCCCTCGTCGGGTACCTCGAGCCTCTTCACGACATCGAACCCGAACGCTTCCGTCCAAAACCGGCTCGCGCGCTCCAGGTCGGCGACCGCGTGGCCGATGTGATTGACGATGACTTCACGGGGCACGATTCTTCTCCTTCGTCACGGTGACGTCGACGCCGCTGGAACGCAGGCTCGCGACGAGGCGAGCACGGCGCTCGGTTCGCATCCGGCTGAAGTCGATTTCCATCAGCCGGAGTATGGCCCGACGTCGACCGCTTGGGAAAGGGCCCGGCGACGGGATAGGATGCGCCGGAAATCATGGCAACCAACTCCCCCCGACCTTCGGCCTTCGACGTCGCCCGACGCGACTTTGCCCGTCTTCGCGAAGTCGCGACTGCCGTTGCCAAGCACGGATTCGGCGAGTTGTTGGCCGACACCCCTCTCGTCCGAAAGGTGTTCGGCGGGGAAGGGCCTCCGAAGGAGGCGTCGGAACTCGAGGCGGAGTCGGCTGCCGTTCGACTGGCCCGGCTGCTGGGTTCGCTCGGCCCCACGTACATCAAGCTCGGCCAGATCCTCTCCACGCGTCGCGATCTCCTGAGCGAGGAGTACATCGCCGCGTTGGAAACGCTGCAGGACGACGCGCCGCTTCTCCCGTCCGACGTGGTGCGAACCGCGGTCGAGGATGGGCTGGGAGCGTCGATCGGGGACAGCTTCCGGTCGTTCGACGAGAGGCCGCTGGGGACGGCTTCCATCGCGCAGACGCATCGTGCGGTGACCCACGCCGGGGCGCAAGTCGTCGTGAAGGTCCAGCGTCCGGGGATCGAAGAGACGATGCGCGGCGATCTCGATCTTCTCTACGTGGCCGCCCAGGTACTCGAGGCGAGCATCGACGAGATGCAGCTCATGGGCATCACCGACGTCGTACAGGAGTTCGAGAAGGCGTTGCTCGAAGAGCTCGATTTTCGGGAGGAGCTGAAGAACTTGCTGGCCGCGCGGCAGTTTCTCGATCCGGAACGCAAAGTCGCGGTTCCGCGTCCGTTCCCGGAGCTCTCGAGTCAGACCGTGTTGACCATGGAGTTGTTCGAAGGGAGGCCGCTCCGCGATCTGGCGCCGGGCAGCGAGGAGGCGTGCGCCGCCGTCGAAGAGCTCCTCGGGTCGGCGTGCAAACAGGTCTTCGTCGACGGGTTCTTCCACGGAGATCCGCATGCCGGGAACATCCTCGTGGATGGGGAGGGCCACGTCTGCCTCATCGATTTCGGATTGGTCGGAAAGCTCCGCGAGGAGCAGCGCCAGGATCTCGTCACGTTGATCGTCGCGACGATTACCGGTGATTCCGGGACGATCGCGCGCGTCCTGCTGCGGATGGGAACGCCTACGCAACGCGTCGACCTGGGCGCGTTGAAACGCGAGATCGACCGGCTCCGCGAAGGGTACCTCGCGGGGGCACGGCTCTCCGACATGGACTCGGCCGGCTTCGTCGAAGAGTTCGCAGCGGCGGCCGGTCATTTCCGGATCAAGCTCGCTTCGGAGTACTCGGTCCTGACCAAGTCGGCGGCGACGCTCGAAGGCGTGATCCGCACCCTGCATCCCGACGTGGATCTCATCCAGGTCGCGAAGCCGTACGTCGAGCATGTCATGGCCGAGCGTTTCACCCCGGCGACGGTACTGCAGGGGTTGGCCTCGGATCTCGGAGATCTCGGCTCGATTGCGCAACGGTTGCCCGCACAACTCGACCAGGTGCTGCACGACGTCGAGACCGGCAATCTGCAGGTTCACGCCGTGACGCCGGGCCTCGACGAGATCCCGGCGCTGCTTCATCAAACGGCCAGCCGGATTGCGGTGGCCCTGTTCGCCGCGTCCCTCTCCGTTTGTGCGGCCCTACTTCTGGTCGACGATGGTGGGTTGTTCCTGCTCGGAGTTCTCTCCGGGCTCGTCGCAGCCGGAGGCTGGACCACGCTTTTCTGGTGGCATCTGATCGGCCGCGGCAAACCGCTGAAGCTTGCGCCGTTGTTGAAGATCTTCCGTCGATAGGGCCGTTTGCTTCAGCCTCGGTTCCCTGGCGTCATGTCTACGGTTTGCTGTGGGGGAGGCGTGGGATGAGACGAGGTACGTGGTGGTTGGGGTTTGCGTTGGTGGTGGCCGGGGTTGCCGGCGATTCGGTCGCGGAGGCGCAGAACAAGCTTCTCGTGACCTTCGCGAAGCGTGAATGTCCGCAATACACGGACATCACGGCGAACAAGGCGCGGAACAACATCCAGGAGAGCCTGGAAGATCTGGGTGTCGACTCTCCCTACCTGAGCCCGCCCTACGAGGGGCAGCCGGTCAATCCGACGGTGGAAGACCAGTTTCAGCCGAACTGCACGCCGGTCACCGGATTCGCGTTCACGATGGGTGAGGGGATCGCCGGACACGAGGTCGACTTCCTCTCCGTCGTACGCGATCCATACCCGACCCAGATCGTGACCCAGGCATCGGTTCCGCTCCTCGACGGGAACGGGAACCCGACCGGCGACACGATCGCGGGCGCCGTGACGATCGAGTTGACCGACGAGCAGGCACAGCGCGCTCAGCAGTCGAGTCGGCTGTGGACCCAGGAGGGGCTCCCTTCCGACCCGCTCATGGAACACATGTTCCCCGGGCGTTACGGATTCGGCGCGCTACGCTGCGCCGTCGACAATTTGAACGGGGACAACGTCGAGTTCATCTCGTACCCCGCCAATACGACACACGTCTTTTGCTACTCCTACAACGTGGTGCCGCCGCCCGCGGCGGCCATTCTCCGCGTGACGAAGGCGATCGAAGTCGAACAGACCGGTCTGGACGAAGCGTTCCGCTACTGCGGCCCGGGCGATACGCCGGGTGCCGTTTCCCCATCGTACAATTCCGATGGCTGTTTCCTTCTCGCTGTTCGGGACAACCAGCCCGCGACGATCGAGTTCGTTCGCGCTGCCGGTCTGCTGTACGAGTTCTTCGAGGAGGTGCCCGACAACTGGGCCGCCTTCTCGGGGGTAGCGAACCCGGGCACCGTCGAGTGCACGAGCGCGAACGGCACGAGCGTCGGGACGATCGACGTCACGACGGATCCGCGGAAGCCGACCGTGACCGGAACCCTCGGAGATGGCGACACCGTTCACTGCACGTTCACCAACCGCCTCGAGCCGATTCCCGAGATCGTCGTTCGCAAGCGGTCCATCCCGAAGGTCGGCGAGTTCGACTTCGAGATCGACACCCCGAGCGGCGGCACGGACATGCGAAGTGTGACGACCGTCACTCCGGGCATCGCGGAAGAGGTCGGCGTCTGGCAGGGCAAGGGCACCTACGTCATCCGCGAGTTCCCGCCGGCATCGCTGCCGGACGGGGAATGGTTGCCTCCTCTCATCGAGTGCAACGGGGTCGACCAGGTGTTCTCGGTCGACGATCAGACGGGTGCGTGGGAGATCTCGGTCGACGTGCAGGTGGATACGATCTGCATCTTCGACGACGTGTTCGAGCCGGCGGGCCATCTCACGATCGAGAAGATCACCGAGAACGGAGTCGGGGAGACGCTGTTCTTCGTGTTCTCGGTTTCGACCGACGGCACCCTCGAGCTTCGGTTCCTCATCGCAACGACGACCGAGCCCGGCGTGCCGGCGGTGGCGGTCCCGGTGACTCCCGGAGACTCGCTCGAAGGCATCGGACTCACCGCCTTCCTCGTGATCGAAGTCGGTCCCTACACTCCGGGGGGAGAGTGGACCTATGTGGGAGCGACCTGCGACGTGCCGTTCGAGGATCTCGGGTTCGGCGCGGTGATCGGGCTCTTGAACCCGTTCACGCCCGATGGGACGTGCACGTTCACGAACCGCTTCGAACTCTCGCCGACGCCGTCGCCGACCCCGCCGGGGGTCACGCCGACGCCGTCGCCGACGGCGTCGCCCATTCCGACGCCATCGCCATCGCCGACGGCGACCGCGGGTGTGACGCCGACGCCGATCCCGCTCCCGACGCCCAGTGGAACACCGATCGTGCCTCCGACGCCGAGCCCGTCACCGAGTCCGACTCCGGACGCCACGCCGACGCCGGCACCGACGGCGTCTCCGTCGCCCACGCCGACCCCGACGCCTTCACCGGCGCCGCAGCGCAAGCACCCCTGGGGGCGGAAGAGCGGCCTGATCGGAGACATCCCGTTCCGAGGCGAGGGTGTCCCCAGCATGAGGGCACCCATTCAGCGGCGTTGAGTTCCGTCAGGGCAGGTCGTAGAGCGTCTTGCAATTCTCGCTCGTGACGAGGCGGATCGTCTCGGGCGGGAGGCTCCCGAGGGCGTGCTCGATCGCCTTTCTCGACTCCGGCCAGGTGCTGTCGGGATGTGGGTAGTCCGATGCCCACATGAAGTTCTTCGGCGGCAGCAACGGGAGGAGGGTGGGGCCGAGCGGCTCTTCTTCGAACGTCGCGTAGATCTGGCGTTCGAAGATCTCGGTCGGCCTCGTCTTGATGCTGTAGCTCGGGTGCGGCACGGAGTGCTTCTCCCAGGTCGCGTCCAGACGCGCGAGGAAATACGGCAGCCAGCCGACGCCACACTCGGCCAGGACGAGCTTCAGGGTGGGGACGCGCTCGAGGGCGCCCGAGAAGATCATGATCGAGAGCGGCTCATCGAGTTGCATCGGGACCATGGCGGCGAAGGCGGCGATGTTCCAACTGTCGCGCTCCGGCATGGTGCGGGTGCCACCGCCGACGTGGAAGCTGATGGGCAGGCCCGCCTCGGCCGCGGCGTTCCAGAGCTGATCCCACGCAGGGTCTTCGATCTTCGCTTCGAACGGGTTCAGGATCGCGCCGCGGTGGCCGAGCTTGGCGCAGCGCTCGAACTCCGCCGTCGCCGCTTCGGGTGAATCGGCCGGCAGGAACGGCAGGGCGCTCAGCCGGTCCGGAGCGTGGCTGTTGAACTCTTCGGCGGCCCAGTCGTTCCACGCACGCAACGTCGCTCGCGTGTGTTCGACCTCGTCGATCGGAAACCGGAAGAGCGCGGCCGGTCCGTAGACGATCGAAGCGTGGACGCCGTCGAGCTCCATGTCCTGCAGTCGGCGCACCGGGTCCGACGGGCGGAGGCCGTCCTCCTCGTACCCCTCGACGCGCGAGAGCGCCGTCGGGTACCCCCCGGTGTTCCCGCTCGGGCCGAACGGCGTGTCCGCCACCATCCAGACCTGGTGCTCGCCCATCGGGACGACGCGAGGGCCGATCTCGCGGTACCGGTCCGGCAGTCGGCTCGCCCAGAGTTCGGGCGGCGCGGCGGAGATGTCCAGGTGGTCGTCACACGAGTAGATCCGGTCTTGTGCGGAACTCATGGGCGTTCTCTATCGCCGAGGGCCACGGGCGTCCAGACGAGCCCCCACGCCGACGACGCGAGCGGGCAGTGGAACATGGGACCTCTAGGTGGGGGGCGCGGCGCCGACGGAGTGCTCGACGCGACCGAGGTCGAGGTCGCTGGCGGCTCGCGGGCGGGATCGACATAGTAACGCCCATGACGATTCGAGCGATTGACCCCTGGGTCAATGTGAACATGGGCGACGCGCCTCCCGCGGATTTCCTCGTTCGGGTGAAGGAAGACTACTTCAAGGCCGGCGAGGAGTTCTTCCAGAGCATCGAGGCCGAGAAGCTCGTGGCCGACATGGACGAGGCGGGCATCGAGAAGGCCGTGCTCTCCATCGGAGTCGAGCAGCCCGATCCTCGTGTTCTCCAGTTTCACAAGAAGTACCCAGGGCGCTTCGCGTATGCGGTTTCGCTCCGCCCGACGGGGAAGATGGAAGAGATCTGGGCGCTCGAGGCGTTGGCGCGTGACTACCCGATCGCGATGGCGCGGGTTACTCCGTTCTTGATCGACCGTCCACCGTCGGACCCGGTGTATTTCCCGCTGTACGTGAAGTGCATCGAGCTCGACCTGCCGCTCTCGATGAACACGGGCCTCCCGGGGCCGCCGATGCCCGGCGAGTGTCAGAACCCGATTCACCTGGATCGCATCTGTTTCCAGTTCCCCGAGCTCAAGATCTGCATGGCGCACGGTGCCGACCCCTGGTGGGGAACCGCGAGTCGGCTCATGCTGAAGTACCACAATCTATACTTGATGACGTCGGCCTATTCTCCGAAATACCTGCCGGCGGAGTTCGTTCACTTCATGAACACCCGCGGGAAGGACAAGGTGCTGTTCGCCTCGGATCACCCGGTCCTTTCGTTCAAGCGTTGTCTGGCCGAGGCCCAGAACCTCGACTTCCGCGAGGGCGTGCTGGAGAAGTATCTCCATACCAACGCGGAGAAGCTCTTCTTCTCGGAGCGGAAGCCGCGGTACGCCTAGGGCGTCCACGGATCGGGCCGAGCGGTCCCGATTTCGAGTCGGGCGCCCGTTCGCGGATGGACGAGAGCGATCCGCCCGGCGTGGAGGTGGAGTCGGGCGGCGTCGTCGTCCCTGCCGTAGAGTCGGTCCCCGACGATCGGTGCATCCAGTCCTTCGGCGGACGCGCAATGGATGCGGAGTTGGTGGGTTCGCCCCGTGCGGGGTCGTAGTTCGAGATCGGTCGTGGTCTCCCGCCGGACGAGTACTCGGAACGTGGACCGTGCGTCGCGTCCGCCTGCGTGATCCACCCGGTGTCGGGGTCGGTTCTCGGGGTCGGGTGCGAGGGGGAGGCGGATCTCTCCGTGGTCCGACCGCACCACCCCGTGAACGCGGGCGCGGTACTCCTTTTCGATCCTTCCCTCTGCGAACCCGCGGCCGAGTTCGCGGTAGATGTCGAGCGATCGCGCGAGGAGAAGAACGCCCGACGTCGCCTGGTCGAGCCGATGGGCGGCGCGTAGGAACTCGCCGGGGCGGAGCAGGGAGAGGCGCGTCTCGACGCAGTCGGCTCGGTTCGACGTGCGGCCCGGGACGGACAGGAGTCCGGGGGGCTTGTCCACGGCGATCAGGTCGTCGTCTTCGAAGAGCACCGCGATCGGTGGCTCGGGTGACGCCATCCCACACAGGAGGTGGCCGAGGATCGGGGCGCACTTCTCCTCGCACGGTGGGTAGAGCGAGCCGCGGGCGCGGCCGCCGCTCGGAGGGGGAGGCCCGCACCAGACCTCCGCCACGCCCGTCGGTCGGATCCCACGGAGAGCTGCCTCGTGCAGAAGTTTGGGAGCGCAGCATTCACCGGTCCCGGTGGGCACGCCGGAGGCGAAGAACTCGTCGAGCTTTGCGTAACGTCCGGCAAAGTTCACGAGACCGTGCACCGCGTGCATGGACGACTGAAGAGCGCGAGAGCGCGCACGTCGCTCGCGGCGCAGTCGGGTGCGTCGGGCCGACAGATCGGCCAACTCGCGCTCCAGCGGATCCAGCGCGCGCTTCCGTTCCGCCCGCAAGGCCCGCAGGCGTCCTCCCTCGCGCTGCGAAGTCGCCTCCAGGGCTGCCAGGTGGGCATCGGTTGCGCCCGACGCCCGAACTTCGGCCCGTGCCGCCTTTCCCCGGGCCCGCGCGGTCGCGAGTCGATCGATTTCGCGGTCGAAGCGGGCCTTCGCTTCCACGAGCGCGCTCTCCGCCGGGCGGAGGTCGATGGAGGCGATCTCGGCGCTCAACCGCCGCAGGGTGCGCAGCGTTTCGCTCTCGGCCTCGGCCGTGAGCGCGTGGGGACGGGTGGGGCCTGCGAAGCCCTCGGCATACGGGTTCCCATCGATCATGCCAGAGAAGGCACGCAGGCAGACGTCCGTTCCGTCTTGCGCGGTGCCGCAGAGGATGCCGATCATCTTGCCCTCGCGGCCGAAGCGGCGGTCGTCCTCGAGCCGGCGGGCGAGCTCCCGTGCCGCGTCGAGGGCTTCGCGCGTCACCGGCAACTCGTGCGCGGTTCCGCAGGCGCCGCACCAACCGCGGTAGAACACGCGAGGCATGCGGACATCGTACCGGTCCCGCTTCCCCCGCGCAGACACCTCTGCCACACTCGTGCCGATGCCGGTGCTCCTCGCACTTCTCGGATTCTTCTTCCCAAGGATCGTCCTCTTCCTCGTATGGTTCTTTGCTCCGGGAGCGGTCGAGCATGCGTTGGGGGGCAACGTCCTCATCCTCGTCGCCGGCTGGATCTTCATGCCCCTCACCACGCTGGCGTACGCCTATTTCTTCGACCCGATCACGGGTGGCGTGCAGGGGGCGAGCCTGGTCGCGATCGTCGTGGCGGTCCTGTTCGACCTCGGGGTGATCGGCAGCGGCGCTCGCTCGCGGCGCTGAAAACCCGGGCCGCGAGCGCTAGGGTTTGGCCATGGAGTTCGAGCTGCGGCCGGAAGAGCAAGAGTTCGAGCGTGAGCTCGAGGCGTTTCTCGCAGAGAATCACTCGGCGGACGTGATGGACCCCCATCCCGAGCAACTCTCGCAGACCGTCGATACGCCGGCGAAGCGGGCCTTCATGGCCAAGTTGGGGGAGCGCGGATGGCTCGGGATGTCGTGGCCGAAGGAGTACGGCGGTCGGGAGATGTCGGGCATCTACGACTTCGTTCTGACCGAAGCACTCGCCCGCCACGGAGCGCCCCAGCCGGGCAAGGGCGTCGGGATCGTGGGCAAGACGCTCATCCGGCACGGCAGCGATGCCATGAAACGAGAGTTCCTTCCGAAGATCCTCCGCGGTGAGATCGAGTTCGCGATCGGCTACAGCGAGCCGGACGCCGGTTCGGATGCCGCCGCGATGCGTCTCAAGGCCGAGCGCAAGGGGGACGGCTGGGTATTGAACGGGGCAAAGCTCTGGACGACGTCTGCGCACTTCGCGGATTGGTACTGGGTCGGCGCGCGGACCGACCCCGACTCCAAGCACAAGGGCATCACGCTCTTCCTGATCCCCATGAACCATCCCGGCCTCAGCATCCGCCCGATCTGGACGATTGGCGACGAGCGGACGAACGAGGTCTTCTTCGAGAACGTCGAGGTTCCCGCGGATTCGGTCGTTGGCGAGGTCAATCACGGCTGGACGTACATCTGCGAGGCGCTCGATCTCGAGCGGTTCGCGATGATGCCGATCGGCGGTCTCGAGAAGAAGATGGAGGCTCTCTGCGCGTACGTCTACTCGGGTGAGGTGTCGGGACGGCCGCTCCGCGAGGATCCCGTCGTCCGCCACCGCATCGCTCAGCTCGTCACCGAGTTCGAGGTATCGCGCATGCTCCAGAAGCGGGTGATCTCGGCCGCCTTGAAAGACCAGATTCCCACCGTCCAGTCGTCTCAGTACAAGCTCTTCATGAACGAGTGCGGTCAGCGTGTTGCGGACGCGGCGCTCGACATCATGGGCCCCGACGGCATCCTGCGTCCGGGCGAAGACGGTGCGCCGATCGATGGGAAATTCGAACGGAGCTACCGCTACACCGTCGTCGATACGATCGGGGGCGGGGCGAGCGAGATCCAGAAGAACATCATCTCGGGACGAGGGCTGGGCCTGCCCAAGAACTTCTAGATCCCGTCGGGCGCTTGCTCGCCGGGCGTGCGCCGCGATACGAGTGTCGCGGTGACGCGCCGAGGACTTGCCTGTCTGATCGTCCTACTCTCCGCGACGATGGCCAACGCGCAGGGCGGTGAAGCGCCCGCCGTCTCGCGACACGAGGCAAAAGCGGTCGAAGAAGTCGTCGTCACCGCTCGCCGCCGAGCGGAACTGCTCGAAGACACGCCGATCTCGGTAACCGCTCTCAGCGAGACGACGTTGCGTGAGGCCGGCGTGACTCGGTTGAACGAGATTCAGGATCTCGTGCCGAATTTGCAGATGCCCACCGGACGCTCGGGCCTCGAGGGGCGCATCCGAATTCGCGGTGTGGGCACGTCGACGAGCGAGGTGGCCTTCGATCCCGGCGTGGGCGTCTACGTCGACGGTGTCTACCTGCCGCGCTCGCTCGGTCAGTTGGTCGACGTTCTCGACATCCAGCAGGTCGAGGTGTTGCGCGGTCCACAGGGAACGCTGTTCGGCAAGAACACGATCGGCGGCGCATTGAACATCACGACCGTGAAGCCGACCCCCGAGCTCGAGGGGTTCGTTCTTCTTCGGCCGGGGAACTACGGCTCGATGCATGCGCGCATGATGTTGAACACTCCGATCGGTAGCGGCTGGTGGCGCGAACGGCTGGCCGCGCGTGTCGCGTTCAGCTCCACCAACCGCGAGGGGTACACCTACAACACCTTCCGACGGGAGTACTGGAGCGACACCAACACGCTCGCTTTCCTCGGCTCGATTCGTTTCACGCCGGTCGACGAGGTCTCGATCGATGTCAGCGGCACGTGGTCGCGCAATCATGCTCGACAGCGCGGCGGCCAGTGCCTCGTGATTCGCGAGACGACGCTCGGCCATCTGCAACCCGGCCTCTACGACGCCTGCGCGGCATCCCAGAAGTACGTCTTCCAGGCCGATCCGGCGACGATTGCCGACGTGGAAAGCTACGGCACGTGGGGCACGGTCGCGTGGGACGTCGGTTCGCTCGGGCCGATCGAGAGTCTCGAGGTGAAGTCGATCACGTCGTGGCGTCAACAGCGGCCGCGCGGCCGGGACGACATGGACATGACCGAGTTCCCGGTGATCCAACTCGCGAGCGTGGGCGGTGGGGTGCTCGACGGGGAGCCGGGGTTTCAACAGCAGATCAGCCAGGAGATCCAACTGAACGGGTCGGCCTGGGACGACAGATTGAACTTCGTCGCCGGCTATTTCGTACTCTGGGAGAAGGGCACGTCTCTCTGGACGATCTGGGCGATGGGGAACTCCCTCGACGCGGCCACCACGACCGACGTGTCGTTCGACAACTGGACCTGGGCCCCGTACGCGCAGGCGACGGCCGCCTTGACCGAATGGGCATCTCTCACGGCGGGACTCCGCTACACCGAGGACAAGAAGGGGCTTCATCTGCAGTTCTACGATCCCCGGATGCCCGAACCGCCGCAGCTCGACCAGCAAAAGAGCGCGATCTTCTCCGCGTGGACGCCGATGGCGAGCTTCTCGATGCGTCTCCCGGAGACGCTCATGCAAGACACGCCGCTCGATCACCTCATGGGGTACTTCACCTACTCGCGCGGCTTCAAAGGCGGCGGCTTCGATGCGGTGATCTCTCCGTTCGCGGAAGATCTGAACCGATTCGATCCCGAGACTCTCGATTCATTCGAGATCGGTGCAAAGACGATCGCGTTCGACCAACGACTCACGGTGAATCTCTCGTTCTTCCTCGGGAACTATGACGACATCCAGGTGACGAAGTTCCAGGACTTCGGCGATACCGACGGAGATGGACTGCCGAACCTCGCACGCGTGACTCTGAATGCCGCGAGCGGCACGACGAAGGGCCTCGAGCTCGAGGCCATGGCGTTGCCGATCGACGGACTGCGCCTTCGCGGTTCGCTCGGTCGACTCGACGCGCGCTACGACGAGTTCGAAGGTATCGACGACATCACCGGAGACAACACCGACCGGGCCGGCCAGCGTTTTCTTCTCACTCCGGAGATCCAATCCCACATCTCCGTCCAATACTCCCTTCCGATCGCGTTCGACGGTCCCGCCTGGCTACAGGGTTGGATCACGCCCCGGGTCGATTGGTCGTACCAGGGGAGCGTGCTGTACCTCGGCCCGGAGATCCCGGCGGGTACGCAGCCCGGCTACAATCTGGTCCATCTGCGCCTCAGCTACGACTTTGCCGACGACCGCGCCCAGGTCGGACTCTGGGCGCGGAATCTTTTCGACGAGGCGTACTTCGACTACGCGTTCTCGTCTTCGTCGAGCTTTGGCATCGGCAACCGGTGGTTCCAGATCGGACGCACGTATGGCGCCGAGCTGAGCTACCGGTTGTGAAGGTGGCTCCTAGCCCGGGTTCGTCATGAATCCGGGCTAGCGCAGGAGGGTGCTCGAACTCCGAACGAATGCACCCGAGGCCGACCCGTACGGAGGATCCGGCGTCGCGGTGGGCTCGGGAGTCGGCTCTGGCGTCGGTGACGGCGAAGGAGTGGGCGTCGGCGTCGGCGTCGGCGTTGGAGTGGGCGTCGGTGTCGCGTCGAGATTCGGACACATCGCCGGCGGCGCCGCGCCTTTCGAGCGCCAGTTGCCTTGTTGCGTGTGATCCTTGCGGTACGGGGGGTTGAACTTCGTGCAGTAGCGCGTGTCCCCCAGCGTGAGTTCGTCGACGACCGAATCGGCGCCGACCGGCAGGGTGAACTGCGTCGGCAGGCTGTTGGGCCCCCGGCAGGTCACCTTGATCTGGCTGCGTTTCACGATGACCGAGCGGCACGGGTCGCCGACCGTGCCATCGCCCTTGTACCGCCAACCCTTCGAGCCGGCGGGAGAGCCGAGCCCACGCCAGCCGGCGGCGGGCAGGTCGATCTTCGTGCAGTCACCGCCCGTCGGGAACGTGCATTTCCGATAGGTTCCCCCCACCACGGTGGGGTCGTCGGCGCTTCCGCGGCCCGGGATCGGGAAGTTCCCGGTCTTCGGTGCGCGGCTCCTGAGCTTGGCCAGGCGCGGCTCGTCGGTGTGGGCGTAGAAGCGAGCCAACCCGGATGTTCCGCGCACCGGAACGTCCGCGGCCGTTGCGGCCGCCGGGAGCGTCCATCCGGGGAGCATCCATCCGGTGATGAGGAGGATGAGAAGTCGGGGAGTGCGGGTGTGAAGCCTCATCAAGCTTCTCCTTTAGGAGGGTGAAATAGAGGTAGAGGTAGAGAATAGAATTCGCGCTGGCGTATGAGGTCGATACTCTTTCCCTCGCCTCGGGGTCAAGCGATTCCCTCGACCACGCAGGTGCGTTGGCGCAGCGCGTAGCGCCATCGACATCGGGTGTGACGGAAGCTGCTCTGTCGTCGCCAGGAAAGTGCAGCGACCGCCTTCACCGAAGGTCGACAATGGTCGATCAGACGGACATGAGGGTGGCGATCGTCCTCGCCTCGGTGCTCGTCCTGTGCGCGGAGGGAGCCGCGGCGGACCCGTCGGTCGGCTGGGCGTCGGGCTCGCCGATGGCCTCGTCGGCAAGTTCGCAGGGTGGGTACGCTCCGGCCAGTCCCGTGCGCGTGCGTTGGGCCCAGACCTTCGGAGGAGGTGCGGAGGTCGATCGCGGCCCGACGGTCGAGGTCTACGAAGACCGGACGGTGATCGCCCACTTCCCGTCGTACATGAAGCGGGCGGGAACCCACACGATGCGTCTGGCGCCGAGCGAGTGGGAGAGCCTCCTTGCCGTCGTCGACAGGGCACAGCTGGAGGCGTTCGACGCCGCCCGCGTCGAGCGCCTCTGTGAGGAGGATGAGATCGCGCAGCGCGCGCGCTCTCTCTCGAGAGTTCCCGACCTGTACGCGGTGCACGACGGCGCGACCACTCGTCTCGAGGTCGCGGTGCGGGAATCGCACGCGGTGCGAGGGCGGCGGTCGATCGGCGTTCCGAGCCGGGGGCGGGTTCGCGTCGCGTGGTACGCACTGGCTGCGACTGCGGCGCGCCACCCCGAGGTGGAGGCCGTGCAGGGCCTCGCAGACGTAGAGCGTGCGATGAAGTCGCTTCTCGACCATCCCGCTCTCGCGCGTCGTGAGGAACGCGCTCGATGACCTCCCTCCGCCTCGCTGTCGTTCTCGCGGCCGTCCTCGCCGGGGCGGCCCCGGCCCGCGCCGGTGGCTTCATCTTCGCCGGTGAATCCAACGGAGAGGACGTCATTACGCATCCGATCGGCTACTACGGGGCCGGTGGTCACATCGAGGTGAGTGTCTGCATCGAGCCGAAGACGCCGAACGCGACGGAGATGGTGCCGTCCATCCAGAACGCAGTCCTCACGTACAACGCGCTCGCGCCAACGACCGGGAATCTGAAGCTGGGCGCGAACAACGACATCCCCGGGGGCTTCATCGACCTCGAGTCGACGGTCGTCCACGAGATCGGCCACTGCGTCGGTCTTTCACATGTGAACGCGGCGACTGAGTCCGGGCTGTCCGGGGCGGACCGAAACTACACGAGGGCCACGAACGGAGCGAACAATGTCTACGACATTGCACCGGGCGTGGATGGCATCATCGGTTCGGACGACGACATCCGCGGAGACGACGTCAATCTACACTGGTTCGTGAAGGCGACGAATGATCCGTTCGCGATGCCGGCGACCGTCGACTCGACGACGTACAGTCGCTCACTCGCCGACCTTCCCGCGAGCCATCTGTTCGCCGCGAACGCGGACCGAACGCTCGCCACGGCGCTCGGATATCCGAACACGGAGGCAGTGATGCAGCAGGGAGCGTTCTCGGACGAAGACCAGCGTCAGTTGACGCCGGACGACGTCGCGACCCTGCGTCTCGGGATGTCCGGACTCGACATGCTTGCGGGAACCTCGGACGACTACACGTTCTCGCTCTCGTATCAGGGCATCCGCGATGGTTGCGGAGTGATGATCGCCTTCGACGACGATCGATCGGGGTTCGCCACGTGCTTCACCTCGGGGTCCTGGGTCGGACCCTCGCACGTGAGGATTACTTCGGCCGAGATCGCCTTCCATACGGGGTACAACTGGCACTACAGTGCTCCGGTCCCTCAGGTGGCGCCCCCGTGCCCGGCGACGCCGAACGGGTCGTGTGTCACCGGGTTCGCGAAGCCGTCGGTTCTCATCAGCGACCGAACCGCCGGCAAGGAGAAGCTCGCCATCCACTGGAAGAAGGGCCCGGCCATGCTCGCCTCGCAGTTCGGGGACCCGACCGTCTTGCCGGGCACGACCTACGCGGCCTGTGTCTACGACGACGGTGACATTCTCGTCGGCGCGTACACGGTGCCGCGTGCGACCGACGTTTGCGGCAAGAAGGAATGCTGGCGCGATGTGGGGCCGAAGGGGTTCCGATTCTCGGATCGCGATCGGACCGTCGACGGCATTCGGGTTCTGCGGCTTCAGACGGGCGGCGCGGGGGCGACGAAGGTCACGTTGCTCGGGGGGAACAATGCGGCGAAGGGCCATGCGTCCCTGCCGACCGGCGTTGCCGCGGCACTGGCCGGCTCGACGCGGGCTACGGTTCAGCTGATGGGTTCGGACGCGCCCGACTGTATCTCCGCTACATTGACGAAGGTCGGCCGAAACGACGGCGTCGAATTCAACGCGCGCTAGCGGAGTCGGCTCGCGCTCGGCGCAGCGCTTCGTCGTCCGATTCGATCTCCTGGAGGTGCGCTAGGTGCTCCAACAGGATGCGGCGCACTTCACGAACCGTGGCGGGATTCGATTGCACCGAGTGCGAAGACTTCACGACGATCTCGGAGGAGACGTCTTCCAGGTGCGCGCTCGTGTATTCGACGACGCCGTCGTTGCCTTCCTCCGGCGGACCGTCGCCTTGTACGGCGATGATCGAGTGCCCGGGCACGTCCGGCGACATCGGGAGCTCGGCGATGACACGGTTGAAGCGACTGTTGGGCGCCATGTTGTCGACGGCCGTCTGCGGCGCTTCTTCCTCGCCGTCGTCCTCGCTGAGCGAACCCGTGGTCGCCAACCGGACCGGCGCGCGGACCGCCTCGAGCGGAATCGAGAGAACGGTCTTGGAGACGGAAACGAGGCTCGCGCCGATTCTCCCGAGGATGCCGCCTGCGACGAAGCTGCCGCGATGTGGTGTCGCGATGAAGACGGCTCGCTTCACGTTGGGAACGGGTTCGAAGATCAGCACTTCTTCGAGAGCCTGTCGCTCGGTGTCGGTGAGGTCGATTTCGTCGAGCGGCTGCATTCCGACTTTGTGCCAGTCGAAATCGGAGGAATCCGAGATGGCCAGCCGCACCAGCAAGCCGCCTTGGCTGTGGCCGATCAAGACCATCTCGCGGAGCGCGGAGTCGTCGCCCTCGGGGTCGAGTGTCTCGATCGTTTCGGCGATCGCGGCGCGCAGTCGCGCGGCCGAGTACGCGATGGGATTGCCACTGTTGTACGAGAAAAACCAAAACTGGAAGTGCTGGTGGAGCACCGGGTCGTTGTTCAAGTCGTTGAAGAGCCCGGCCCAGCGCCCGGGGCTCGAGGCCGTGCCGTGGACGAGGATCACCGGGATGGCGTCCGGCCGATAGGGTTCCATGAGTGCGATCCCCGGCGGGATGGTTTCGTCGGCACCCGACAGGAATCCGGCGAGCTCGAACTGCCAGACGGGCGAGTCCCCGAGGAGGTGGGCGTACGCCGTCGTCGTCTGGGCCTCGAGTGGGATCTGAGATCCGTCGATCTCGATCTCGGGCGTCTCCAGCGGGTCGTACAGCTCCAGCGCAGCCCGCAGTCGTCCGGTCCGCATCTCCTCGAGTCCGCCTTCGACGTGCAGAAAAGCCGTGGCTGGCACGTCGAGCTTGGCGGGGTAGAGGCTCTTGGTCTCCTCTGGTGCGGTGCGAAGCGCGATCAGCGGCGCGCCCAGGCCCGCTCGTCGGTAGCGGGCCGCGAGACCGGAGACCTCGTACACGTCGGCCGGTTCGAATGCTTCGAACAGGACGTCCTCGTCCCACTCGATCGATTCTTGTGGGACCCGGATGTCGATCTGACCGACCGGAAGACGCTGTGCTCCCGCCGTGAACTCGAAGCGGCCGTTTCGGCTCGAGAACGCGCGTGCGAGTGCGCGGTTGTACACGTCGGCGGCGATACGGGTTCGTGGATCCCAGGCGGTCGGCTCCGGGCCGGCGAGCTCCTTTCCGAACAGGAAGAGGTAGGCGTAGACCGTGGCGCCCAGGTAGTCGCTGTGATGGCCGGTGCGTTTGCCCTCGAGATAGGCGAGCTCGGCCATCGCCAGCAGGGACTCGCGCCAGCCGTCCTCGACGACGCGCTTGTGCATCTCGATCAGCATGTCGCGTGGCGTCTTTTCCGTTGAGATGCCGGTCCGGTGCAGCTCGATGTTGGTGAATCGAGTTGCTTCGCCGGAATCCAGGATGCTCGCGGAGTCCCGGTGGTAGACGTCTTGCGGGCGGACCTTCCGGACCGTCACCGGAGGTCCGCAGGCGATTACCAGAAGGGCCAGCCCCAGAGCGCCGAGCGTACGCAAAGCCATCCCGCCAGACTCGCGATTCCACCGCTCCGACACAAGCGCGAAGGCGCTTTGGCCGGGCGGCGGGCGGTGGTAGTTCGGCGGCATGGCCGATCGACGACCCACTTTGGCAGAACTCGAGCTGACCGTCCGGGACCCCTACCCGGATTGGAAGGCGCGGCGGGAGGCCGGCCCCGTCGAGGTTCGCGAGGCATTCGGCATGCCGAGTGCGCGACTTTTCTCGCGGGACGCCTGTGAGGCGGCGTTGAAGGACGAGCAGAGCTTCTCCGCCTCCGTGAACCAGGACAGCATGGGCCCCTACATGGGGACGGTGCTCCTCGGCATGGACGGAAAGGAGCACACGGCCTACCGAAACCTGGTCTCGCACGCCTTCCGCCGCTCCGCTCTGGAACGGTGGGAGACGGAGCTCATCGAGCCGACGATCGGGAACCTCCTGGATCGGATCGCCGGTCGCGGGCGAGCGGATCTCGTCACTGAGGTGACGAGCCGGTATCCCCTCATCGTGATCACCACGCTCATGGGCGTGGACGTCGGCGACGTCGATTGCTTCCGCGAGTGGGCCGAGAACGTGAGTGCGGGCCCCCTCGATCCGGAACGCGGGATGGAGTCGTCGCGGGCGATGCGTGAGTACTTGAAGCCGATCGTCGAGGATCGCCGCCGCAGCCCTCGCGACGACCTCATCAGCGACATCGTTCACGCGGAGATCGACGGCGCGAAGTTGTCCGACGAGCATATCTTCGGATTCCTTCGGCTCCTTCTCCCGGCGGGAGCCGAGACGACCTACCGCCTGTTCGGCACGACCCTCTTCGCGCTGCTGTCCCATCCGGATGTGCTCGCTCGCGTTCGTGCCGACCGGAGTCTCGTGCCGAGGGCGATCGAAGAGACCCTGCGTTGGCAGACATCGGTCACGCTCGTGAGTCGGATCGCGAAGAAGGATACCGAGGTCGCAGGGTGCCCCATCGCCGCGGGGACCTCGGTGTCGATGATGGTGGGGGCTGCGAATCGCGACGAGGCGCACTTCGATCGAGCCGACGATTGGGATCTCGATCGGCCGACCGAGCCCGGACACCTGGCCTTTGGGTGGGGTCGGCATCTGTGCTTGGGCATGCACCTGGCCCGCCTCGAGCTACGCGTCGGCGTGAACGCCGTTCTCGATCGCTTGCCGAACCTCCGCTTCGACCCGGATGCTCCGCCGGCGGAGATCCGGGGGCACGCGTTCCGCGGGCCGGTCACGCTTCCTGTCGTCTTCGACGCCACGTGATCGAGGCGCGCGGGGCGTGCGCTCTCGCGGTTGGTTGCTAGGAATCTCCGGAGCGCACACCACCACCAACCAACGAGGGGACGAATCATGGGCGAGCTTCGGATGCTCATCGACGGCAAGCTGGTCGAGGCCGAGGGCGGCGCGACTTTCGACAACGTGAATCCGGCAACCGAAGAGATTCTGGGGCCGGTGGCGAGCGGATCCGCCGGCGACATGGCGCGGGCCGTCGGCGCGGCCCGCCGGGCCTTCGACACGACGGACTGGGCCACGGACGGGGCCTTCCGGAAGAAGTGCTTGCTGCAGCTTCAATCCGCGCTCGAAGGAGAGAAGGAAGAGCTCCGCGCCGAGTTGGTCTCCGAAGTCGGCTGTCCGCTGCTCTCGACGTTCGGCCCGCAGCTCGACACGCCGCTTCGCGAGGCGCTCCAGTGGCCGGCAGATCAGATCGAAACGTTTCAGTGGTCTCGGTCGCTCGGCGTCGCGAACCCGTTCGGGATCGGCGACAATGAGCGGGAGGTCTGGAAGGAGCCGATCGGCGTCGTCGGGGTCATCGTCCCCTGGAACTTTCCGATCGAAATCATCCTGAACAAGCTGGGCCCGGCTCTCGCGATGGGGAACACCGTCGTGCTGAAGCCGGCGCCGGATACCTCGTGGAACGCGACTCGCATCGGACGCCTCATCGTCGAGAAGACCGACATTCCGCCGGGGGTGGTGAACATCGTGCCGTCCCGTGACCACGCCGTCGGCGAGGTGATCTCGACCTCGCCGGACGTCGATCTCGTGGCCTTCACCGGGTCGACCGCCACGGGACGTCGCATCATGGCGGCCGCGGCCGAGACGCTGAAGCCGGTGTTTCTCGAACTGGGCGGAAAGTCCGTGAACTTGATCCTCGACGACGCGGACTTCGCGACGAGTGTTCCCGCTGCCTCCGCCATGTGCATGCACGCCGGGCAGGGCTGCGCGATGGCGACTCGGCTTCTGGTTCCGAAGGCGCGTTACGACGAGTGCGTCGAGATGGCGAAGGTCGGATTCGAGAACATCTCGTACGGCGACCCGACCGACGCTGCGAATTTTCAGGGGCCCCAGGTGTCGAAAGTGCAGCAGGAGAGGGTGCTCGCGTACATCGCGAAGGGTCGCGAAGAGGGCGCCCGGGTCGTGACCGGCGGAGGCGTGCCGGCCCACCTCCCGAAGGGGTACTTCGTCGAGCCGACCCTCTTCGCCGACGTCGACAACGCGATGACGATCGCGCAAGAAGAGATCTTCGGCCCGGTTCTCTGTGTGATCGGGTATGACGACGAAGACGACGCCGTCCGGATCGCGAACGATTCACCGTACGGCCTCTCCGGGATGATCACCGCCGGCAGCCTCGATCGCGCGAAGAGCGTGGCCCGACGCATTCGCACGGGTACGCTCGGGCTGAACGGTGGCATCTGGTACGGCCCGGACGCGCCGTTCGGCGGCTACAAGGCCTCGGGGATCGGACGCCAGTGCGGCCGTGAGGGGTTGGAGATGTTCACCGAGACCAAGACCGTGGGCTGGCCGGCGGGGGCGTGAGGCACCACGAGGTCCGGGGCGGTGGCGGGCCCGAAGTGTCCGGTGCGCTTCGGGCTCCGGTCCCGCGGCGAGGCGACCGCCGACCACGTCATGGCGGCGTGTTGCCGCGGAGGCGCGATCCGCCCTTCGAGGGCCGCTGAGGCGCCTCGATCGACGGGTTGGAGCGGAGTTCCTTCCCCCGTCGGTCCCATGTGGGCTAGTTTCTC
Source organism: Smithsoniella earleae (assembly GCA_032356285.1). Taxonomy (NCBI): domain Eukaryota; kingdom Viridiplantae; phylum Chlorophyta; class Ulvophyceae; genus Smithsoniella; species Smithsoniella earleae. The sequence continues at coordinate 1,712 of JAULKQ010069214.1, read as the reverse complement.
GGCCCATGAGACAACCGACATGCTTGGCCCTCGCCGCGCTCGTGTTCCTCGCTGCCTGCGGCGACAGCGCGGAGCTCGACACCGCTTCTCGTAGCTTCGACTTCGGCGCGTTCGAAGACGAAGTCCTGGCGTTCCTCGCGGAGACCGACGAGGTCGACGGTGTAGGCGCCATCATCGTTCATCGCGACGAAGGCGTGGTCTTCAAGCGCGGCTTCGGGACGTACACGGAGGATCGCATCTCCCTGATCGCGTCCTCGACGAAGATGATCACGGCCGGCGTCCTACTGCGCCTCCAGGATCAGGGGATTCTCGACATGGAGGTGCCGATCGTCGAGCAGGTCGGTGACTGGGGAGAAGCGAATCCCGGCATCACCCCGGGCCAGTTGGTCTCGAACAGCTCCGGTCTGGTCGGGCTGGGTCCGAATCCCACGTATGGCCCCTACATCTGCCAGTACGTCTTTGCCGGGACGCTCCAGGACTGCGCGCGCCAGATCTTCACGACCGACCAGGACGACGACCTGGTGATCCCGCCCGATACCGAGTTCCGCTACGGCGGTGCCCAGTGGCAGGTCGCGGGTGCCGTCGCCGAGATCGTGTCGGGAAAGAGCTGGGCTCAGTTGGTCGACGAAACGTACGTCACGCCCTGCGGACTCGAGGCCCTGGGCTACAACAACCACTTCGTCCAACTCCTCGCCGAGGACGGGAATCCGTTCGGCTACCCCGCCGGCTTCGACGGAAACCCCGGGGTGCTCCAGCCGACGGCGAATCCGAACATGGAGGGGGGCGCGTACGTCTCGATGGACGACTACGGCAAGCTTCTGCTGATGCACTTGCGCGCAGGAATGTGTGGCGAGAACCGGGTGTTGTCCGAGGACGCGATCCGCGAGCTCCACGCCGACCGCATCGCGGCAAAGTACGACGGCTCGGCGGGCGCGTCGGGCTCGACGGGCTACGGCATGGGTTGGTGGATCGACCGCAACAGCCCGTCGCGGCTGCGCGACCCGGGTGCCGACGGCTCCCCGGCGGGGCTCGACGCGAATCGGGGGTACGGGGGTTTTCTCGTGATGGAGAAGACGTCGGATCTGGGATCCGCGCTCTTTGGCCGCACCATCGATCTCGTGAACGACGCGATCGACTCCGCCGGCTGAGCCCGCGGACGAAAAAAAAGGCGGGTGAGCTCACGCTCACCCGCCTCTTTTCGTTCAAGCGACGAAAGCCGACTTAGAAGCCAGCCTGGTCGAGGAACGCGCCGCTAGGCGACTGACAGTAGACCAAGGGGTTGAAGCCCTTCACGAGGCCGACGACGATCGGGCCAGCGCCGGTCAGCGCGCACGGCGGGACCTTCGACTTCGACATGATCTTGGCGATCTTGGCGTTGTACTTCGTCAGGACGCCCTTCTTGGTGTTGTTGATGCAGGTGTCGACGCCGGACGGCTTGCCCTTCGACACATTGCCCGCGCCCTTGCTGAAGCACTTCGATGCGCCGCCGGAAAGCTTGGCGCCTTCCTTGGAACTCTTGCCGACCGTCTTGAAGACGTCGGGGTTCGGCGAGACGAAACCACCGGCGAACTCGGACGGGAGCGGGCCCGAAACGTAGACGCCGGCCATGGCGGCCGAGGCGGAGAAAGCGACCGCGAGCGCGGCCAAGGTTCCGATGAACTTGTTCATGTGTCCTCCCAGGGACTGGGTTGTTGGCTCGAGACTGGGGTCTA
>JAULKQ010069213.1:24523-94877 GCA_032356285.1 Smithsoniella earleae | reverse complement strand
CGCCTTGTACAATCAGCTCAGAAACCGCGTCGCATTCATCCCCCAGCACTTGAAACGACTGGAACCTAAAGCCATGTCCCTGCGGCATTCTTTCGGCCCTCCATATGAACCGGGTGTCCCCACCTCGCGCGTCCTTCTGAGAGGCGAATATGACAATCCCGGCGCCGTCGTTGAGGCGGGATTCCTCAGTGCGATCGAAGGGCACCAGAATCCGGCCAGAATCCGACTCGATCCCTTCAAACGCTGGCCAACCCGAAGCCGGCGGATGGCGCTGGCCGAATGGATCGCGAGTCCCGACAACCCGCTGACCGCCCGCGTCATGATGAACCGCCTTTGGCATCACAAGTTCGGCTGCGGCATCGTCGAAACGCCAAGCGATTTTGGACGTCTGGGGGGAGATCCATCACATCCTGAACTGCTGGACTGGTTGGCAATCGAGTTCATGAGAAATAATTGGAGCCTTAAGTCAATGCATAAACTGATGGTGATGTCGACCGCCTACCGGCAATCCTCAATCACCGCAAACGAAACCGCCCAGTCCGCAGATCCCGGCAACCGACTCTTATGGAAATTCAATCGCAGGCGCCTCGAAGCGGAAGCGATCCGGGATTCGGTTCTCGCTGTCAGCGGCCGGCTCAACCCGGAAATCCACGGCCTCCCCATTTTCCCGGCCCTCCCGGACAGCATCGGGAACGACGTCAAATACGACCAGAGCAAATGGGCGACGGACACATCGAAGGAAAGCCGGAAGCGCAGTATATACATCTATCAACAAAGAACCCTCAGCATGCCCTTTATGCAGAGCTTCGATGGCCTGGTCTGCGAATCGACCACCCCCAGACGTCAGATGTCAATCACCCCGTTGCAGGCTCTCTCAATGTATAATGGTGCCTTTGTCAACGAGGAGGCCCACTGGTTTGCAGAACGAATCTGGAATGAGGCTCCAAGCAGGGCAGAAGACAGAGTCCGGTTCGCCTGCCAACTGGCCTTCTCCCGACAGCCCACAGCAAAAGAAATTGAGACTCTCATTCCCTACGCGCAGGACGTGGAAAGCCTGACCGGACTCGCACGCATTTTATTCAATACCAACGAATTCATCTATGTCGACTGAATTACATTTCCGATACCCGTTCACCTCGCGCCGGGCGTTTTTGAACCAGGCGTGGAATGGAATAGGTGCCCTGGCATTGGCGGATACAATGACGGGATCCGCAAGCACTGACAACCCGTCCCCGCCCGCTGGCAACCCCTTTGATCCCAGAATCACAGTCCTCCCTAGAAAAGCAAAGCGCTGCATCTTCCTTTTCATGCAGGGAGGTGTCTCCCAGATGGACTCCTTCGAATACAAGCCGCGCCTCCGTGAGCTTCACGGAAAACCGCTGCCTGGGAATCCAGACGTCAAAGGTGAACTCCAGGGCCGTCTCTCATTTCCCCACGCGTGTGTCGGGAGCCCATTCGAATTCAATCAACACGGCCAATCCGGCCGCTGGCTTTCAAACCTGTTCCCCAATCTGGCGACGGTCGTCGACGACCTGGCTTTCATTCACGGAATCAGGACGGATAATCAGAATCACGGCCCGTCCACCTATCATGTCAATACCGGGAGCCAGTTCCCGGGAAGTCCTTCAGTCGGCTCCTGGATTCAATACGGCCTCGGAAGCGAAAACCGGGACATGCCGGGTTACGTGGTGATCCAGGACCCGCGGGGTGCGCCGGTCAATGGTGCCGCAGTCTGGGCAAACGGCTATCTTCCCGCCACCCATCAAGGTGTCCTCCTCCGGGACCGGGGTGCCCCCATCCTCAACCTGGAACGGCCAAGGTCCCTCTCGCCCACAGCTCAACGCCGCGAGTTTGACGCCCTCCGCGAACTCAATGAATGGCATCTCCGCCAGCGGCCGGACCCGGACGACCTCGAATCCCGGATCGCCGCCTACGAACTGGCCTTTCGAATGCAGAGCGCCGCTCCAGACATTGTGGATATAAGCGACGAACCGGAATCCATCCGGGAACTTTACGGACTGAATCATGCCACAACCGCCGGATTTGGCCGCCAGTGCCTTTTAGCGCGCCGCCTTGCAGAGAAAGGCGTACGGTATTCCCTTCTCGTTCACGGCGTCCAGATAGGATCCCACAGCTGGGATGACCATGGGAATGTCGAAGGAGGCATGATCAAACATTGCGCCGAAGTTGACCGGCCTGTGACAGCGCTCCTGAAAGATCTCAAACAACGGGGTCTGCTTGAGGAAACATTGGTCATTTGGGCTTCAGAGATGGGCCGCACTCCCTTCGTCAACAGCCCGGAACCCGGGAAAAACCCCGGACGGCAACATAATTCATATGGCCTCTGTATGTGGATGGCCGGCGGCGATGTCCGGGGAGGCGCCACCGCAGGCGTAACCGACGAATACGGTCTTCGCTCAGTCGGAGAACCCATACATATCCGCGACGTGCACGCCACGATTCTCAACCTTATGGGCCTCCGCGATACCGAACTGACATATACGCACGCCGGCCGCATCCGCAAACTCACAGACATTGGCGGTTCGATGCTTCACTCCATTATCAGTACCTGAATGTCAGGACCTCCCTGATGGGATACTCACTCCAGTAAGACGCTTTGTATCCCACCTCCCTGCTGTCACATCGAGAATGAAGATAATGTGACCCGCATGCTCCGACTGCTGACGATTGGCGTCATGATTTGACCCGGCAGAAACAAGGCGTCTGAAACTCCTGAGCCAAGACAGTATGATCAAACTCATGGTCGTATGTCTGTGCTGTCCGTCGATCACGTCGAAGATCTTGTCATTGTCGGTTTGCAGAACCAGATAGCCCATATCGAACGCTGGCTCTACACCTTCGATGGGCGCGCCTCGCACATCCAGCCAAGGTCTTCCCACTCTTCCTCTCTTCCTCTCTGTATAACTGTAATCGCGTTGATCACAGAACACAGTGAAATCATAAAAACGGATTGATGACCCGGACACCGTCATAGTCCTGGCCGTGGTTGAGGTCTTCGGTGTAAAGGGTTTGGCAGCCAAGTTCGCTGGCGGCGGCCAGGATGGTGGCGTCCCAGTAGCTGACCTGAAAGCGGGCGTGCAGTGTCAGGGCGTGAAGGACAAGTTCTTGTGACGGGACAGCACAAGGAAAACTGAAGAGGAACTCAGCAGTGGCCCGGATCGCATCCGGAGTCTGCCCAAGACGGGCTTTGCGGAGGCAGGTGTATATGAATTCCTGGATCACCTGCACGGAAAGGGAGAATTCACCCTCAGCAATAAGCCCGCTGGCAATCCGCCGTTTGTCCTGATCCTCTACTGCCTGAGAGACAGCATAGACGAAGAGGTTAGTATCAAAAAACACGCTCATTCCCACTTCCCGTCCTGCCGGTCATAGAGTTTATCACGATTCCATTTTCCGACGGGGCCCGGCATTTCAATTTGCCCGAGCAGGCTGAGAAGTTTTTCGCCTCGTTGTTTGTGTTGGCTATCGGAATCCTCGTTGATCAGGTCGGGATGCTCGATGGCATAGTCCAAGCCCCTGAGAACCAGTTCCTTTAGAGTGGTCTTGCGCTGAGCGGCCACGACCTTGGCCCGATACAGCAACTCGTCTGGAAAATCAATCGTCGTTTTCATGGAAGCAATATCTACAGTCGTATGGGAGTATTGTCAATGAGTGATGTGTGGCGCAGCGCCACAGACCGTTTCCCATCAATTTGCGGAAGGTTTCGTTCCTGGTGTGGATGATGGTGGCAGCCAGACAAAAGGAGTCTTTAATCCCTTCGATTCTCTGAACCATTCCTTGGTCAACGCTGAGGACTGAAATGATACAAATCTCATCGACGCGTCCTCGCTTGGACTTCCACCAGCTTGGCCCGAAGCTCTTGTTAGAGCTGATAAGTGTTAACTGTTACTCCAAAGTAACTCCCTCCGGCCATTCAGCTCCCTCATCGATCCAGGTGGTCAGCTTTTTAACCTGTTCGGATGTTAGTCTGGGATAATTTTTACGCTTGTCCAATGGCGGCATTTCCATGTCTTCGATTTGGTCGGTGACGTGTCTGATAAGTTGGCTTTCTGAGCCCTTTCCTTGAATTACGGACGTTCCTCCGACGCCACCATTGATGAATGATTCCCTATCTGCCATTGAAAATTCGCCTTTCTTCATCTCAGCATCATGGCAGTCAATGCAGGATTCTATGAGAATGGGGCGAATGTCATTTTCAAAATTCACGGACCTCTCTCCTCCAAAAGCGTACACATGTTTTATTTCCTCTGAAACGGGTGATTCCAAATCGATCCTCGGAACAATAGGAGATCCTTGTGGTTCCAGGGCCAGAGCCAAAGCAGCGGTAGCAACTGCTGTTCCACTGGCGGAAATCCACTGGTCATAACCAAACGGAAAGTGACTATCAAAATGGGGGAGGACTGCCCTGGATCGGCTTTGAACATACCATGCCCCGTGTTCAAACTGTGTATTCAGTAAAAAGCGGATGCCTTTTTGATAGCTCGGTGCTGTAGTGTCCAGTCCGGTAGCGTGTAGTGCCATGAGAGCAAGTCCAGTGGCCCATGCATCGCTGTCCATGCCCTTCAATTGAGCCCACCCTCCGTCAGGGTTCTGGTTAGTCATTAAGATTGTTCTCTCTTTTTCTAGAGTTTGGGAGTCGACGCCCGCCCAGGCTAATCCCAAAATTCGGAATGTTTCATCCGTATGAGTCTCTGCTGGTTGATCCAGTAACCATTTTGCCCCAAGGGCAATGCGATCATTGAACTCATTTTTCCGCCCCGATAAAGGAAACATGGCGAGAGAGCGGATGCTCAATGCAGTGGCATGATGATCTCCTTCCTCTAATGGAGTTCTCGTATTCTGTGTCCTCCAATGGCCATCCTCCTGCTGGGTTGAAGCGGTTAACCAAACCATGCCTTTTGTGACAGGGTTGGGCGGAAGGCCTAGAGCCGACCACATCCACAACCGATAGCCCAGGGAGTGAGGCGCGTTGATTATTCCCGGAGATTGATAATACTCATTGAGGCTGTTTTTTCGCTTTTGAAATATTCTTTGTGCCATTCGGTCCAGTGACTTTTGATCGACTTTCAACCCTCGCGAAATGGCAATGGAAGCCGCGACAGCTGGCAAATGCTGGTGGTGACATGAAGAGCAGTTTTCGATGCTTTGCAAAAAACGGTCAGAACTGCGGAGCATTAGATCCAAGCTTTTATCGACAGCTGAGGTAATCAGACTTTCTTGGTCGATGTTGTTCCAATCAATTTGATTGGCAGGAATTTTTACGGATTTAATTTTTCCTCCGGATTTGGCTCCAAGAGCAGTAAGAAAGCGCTCCACTTCCTTATTGCCGCGAAGTTGTGCGTGGTCCAAAGCGGTGAACCCCCGTCGGTCTTTTGCTTGAAGATCTGTCTCAGGATTGATCAGATTTTCAATGAATTCGAGAGAGATTCCCCGGTCCGCGTAAGTCGCACTGATAAGGTCCGGGACCTGCGCGCCCTGTTGCGTGAGCACGGATACCAGCTGAGTGTCCGAAGCTCTCAAAGCTTGAATGAGTGCATCATTCATGAAGTCTGTCGCTAAGGTCAGTTTGCCTTTCTGTGCATGGTTCAACATGGATTGAATCATGCCTCTTTGGCCCCATAGTGCGGATCGTTTAAAAATCCGTGATTTTATTTTATCGGATCGATCACCTTGATCGATGTTTTTTAGATGTTCCAACAAGAAATCGAAAGATTCCTGATCCCCCGTCGAAGCAGCTGATTCAAGCAATGCAGGCCCATTATTTGGTGCATTCAGGTTTGCGCCATGATTTAAAAGATACTTGATACATTCGACTGAATTGACTCGAGCCGCTGCCGCATACAAGGGACTGACTTGACGATTCGACACCTCATTCACATCGGCACCAGCATCCACCAAGAACCGAGTTTTTTCCAAATCCCCCGCCCCCCAAATCAGAGAGGTGACTCCTTCATTATTGGCAGCGTTCGGATCGGCACCCGCATCCAGGAGGATACTTACACCACCAGCGTCACCATGCAGCGCGGCATACATCAACAAAGTTGTGCCATCACTAGCTCGCAGATTCGGTGAGAGCCCCTCACGAAGCATGAGACTAAGTCGGTCATTTTCCCTTCGTTCCACCGTGCGAAAGGCCAGATGATCCACATCCCCCACGTAAGTGAGAGGGATTTCTTGCGCATTTCCTGAAATAGCAAGAACCATAAACAGACATGCTACGAGATGACAGGCCCTACTGCACATGTTTATGGTTTTTGCTGAATGCTGGCTGTGAGGATGCATAGCACAGAATATTTAATTTCGGAAAAAAAGTCAATTCCAATCAAACTCCCCCCTTTTCAACGAGAGCAACTCGGAGTTCATTGGCCAGGGTGATGACGCTGGTCATTTCCATGACGGTAGTTTGGTCAGCCCCAGCCTGGTTGGCGTTCAGGCATACTCGATACTCTTGCCAGGAGATGAGGACATCCCCAGATTATGGTGCAGCCTGTGTCTTTTCCAAAATCCTGCAAATTACGCCGTTCACGTTCGAGTTGGCATAGCTCAGACAGAACAGACTTCCTGCATGCAACGAATCCGTAGAACTGTGCTTGACTCGGATGGTCTCACACAAGAACGGCAATGCCGCGACGCAAGGAGATGGATTTTCCGCCGGCTTCCGCAATTCGATTGAGAAGCCGGTTTGGTCGGGGTATAGTGGGAGTCATCCAGCAGCCTGAATATGAAAAACCTGACCAGAGGCGGAATTGGTGGGAGGAGATTTTCCCTTGTCCTGAGTGTGCTTTTGACATCTGTGGCGATGGCTTCGGGAATCCTGAAGGCCGGGTCCATTGATTTTGCGACGCAGATCCGTCCGTTGTTGTCGGAGAATTGTTTCCAGTGCCATGGACCGGATGAGGCGCAGAGGAAAGCGGATCTGCGGCTGGATCTCTTCGAAGGGGCCACCCACGACCTCGGCGGGTATGCGGCACTGGTGCCCGGCAAACCGGAAGCCAGTGAAATGCTGCGGCGGATTTCCTCATTGGATCCGGATGAAGTCATGCCTCCACCCGACAAGGGCGGGCGCCTGAGTGCGGATGAAGTGGGGCTGATCCGGCAGTGGATTTCCGATGGTGCGGAGTGGGATACGCACTGGGCTTTCAAACGTCCCGTCCGCCCGCCCCTGCCCCAGGTCGTCCGGTCCGGCTGGGTATCGAATCCGATTGACGCGTTTGTGCTGGCGCGGATGGAATCCTTGGGACTGGAACCGTCGTCCCCGGCGGATGCTTTGAAACAATTGCGCCGCATCCATCTCGATATCACCGGGCTGCCGCCGACTCTTGCGGACATTGAATCATTTCAGAATCTGCCGGAAGGCAGGGCTTATGAGGAACGCGTCGAGGAATTGCTCCAGTCACCCCATTACGGGGAGAAATGGGGACGTCACTGGCTGGACGCCGCCAGGTACGCCGACTCGGACGGATTTGAAAAGGACAAGCCGAGAGAGGTATGGCACTACCGCGAGTGGGTCATCAATGCTTTGAATGCGGACCTGCCCTATGATGAGTTTGTGATCCTCCAGATCGCCGGCGATCTGGTCCCGGATGCGACGCAGGCGCATAAAGTCGCCACCGGATTTCTCCGGAATTCGATGATCAATGAGGAGGGAGGCATTGACCCCGAACAATTCCGCATGGATGCCATGTTCGACCGGATGGATGCCATCGGCAAAAGTGTTCTCGGACTGACCATCCAGTGTGCCCAGTGCCATACCCACAAATACGACCCCATTTCCCACGAGGAATACTACCGCATGTTCGCCTTTATCAATGACTCCGCCGAAGGCAGCATGGTCGCCTATTCCCCGGCTCAGCTCATGCAGAGGTCCCGGATCGTCAGTCAGATCCAGGAAATCGAAAATGAACTTCGACACCGCCATCCCGACTGGGAGAAGCGCATGACTGAATGGGAATTGAGTGTATCCGAAAACCAGCCCGGGTGGCATGTTGTGCCTGCTCAGAATGCGGGGGATAATTCCCAGCGCTACGATTACAAGCCGGATGGATCCCTGCTGGCGGGTGGCTATGCCCCGACGTATTTCACGGGGGTCTTCACCAATAATGTGGAGCACGATGTGATGCGGTCGGTGCGGCTGGAGGTTTTGACGGATCCGGATCTTCCGGCGGGTGGTCCCGGACGATCATCCAATGGACTCTTTGCCCTCTCCGGCTTCAAAGTCAAAGCCGTCAGTGTGACTGATCCGGCTCAGGAAAAGTGGGTCACCTTCACCAATGCCACGGCAGACTTCTCGAATGCCGATTACCAGCTGCCCCGCCCGTATACCGACCGCGAGGGCAATTCCCGTGGCATCACCGGTTCCATCAACTACGCCCTCGATGACAAAAATGAAACCGGATGGGGTATCGACGCAGGACCCGGCAGAAGAAATCAGCCCAGAAAAGCTGTCTTCAACGCCGATGCGAATTTCGCCTATCCGGGTGGCACCAGGCTGGAATTTCATCTGATCCAGTCCCAGGGCGGATGGAACAGCGATGATAATCAGAACCTCAACCTGGGCCGGTTCCGATTGTCGGTTTCGCCGGATGCGGACGCCATTGCCGACCCACTGCCTATGGCCGTGAGAGACATTCTGCCGATCCCATCTTCTGAACGCACGCCAGCCAATAGCAACCGGGTCTTCTCATATTTCCGCACCACCGTCCCGGAATGGAAAGATGAGAATGACCGGATCGAGGAATTGTGGTCTGAGCATCCCGAAGGCACCACTCAGCTGGTCCTGCAGAAGCTGGAGTCACATAGAATGACCCGGCGGCTCGAACGCGGCAATTTCCTCAAGCCTGCTGAGGTCGTCGAACCGGGAGTGCCGGATTTCCTTCACCCGCTTCTGGAGTCCGGAGATTCACCGGGCAGGCTGGATTTTGCCCGATGGCTGGTATCCGACCAGTCCCCGACAACGGCGCGGGCCATGGTCAACCGGATCTGGCAGGCATACTTCGGCACCGGTCTCGTGGCCACCAGTGAGGACCTCGGAAGCCAGGCGCCACCGCCAACCCATCCGGATCTCCTCGACTGGCTGGCTGTCGAATTCATGGATCACAACTGGAGCCTCAAACATATTCACCGGCTGATAGCGACCTCTTCGACATACCGGCAATCCTCCCATGCGTCTCCGGAACTCCGGGAGATGGATCCCTTGAATCAATGGCTGGCCAGAGCACCGAGATTCAGAGTGGATGGCGAGATTGTAAGGGACATCGCCCTGACGGCGGGTGGACTGCTTGACCGCACCGTCGGTGGTCCCAGCGTTTATCCGCCGGCTCCGGAATTCCTGTTTCTCCCACCGGTCAGCTACGGCCCGAAGACCTGGGATACAGCCGATGACAATAAGCGCTACCGGAGAGCCCTCTATACCTTCCGTTTCCGTTCAGTCCCCTACCCGGTGCTCGAGCTTTTCGATGTGCCGAATGGCGACTTCTCCTGTGTGAGGCGTTCGCGGTCGACCACTCCCCAGCAGGCTCTGGCATCTCTCAATGAGACCGTCTTCATGGAGGCCGCCCAGGCCCTCGCCAGTGAACTCGTGAATCACTCGAATGCCAGTGACGATCAGAAAATCACCCTGGGTTTCCTGCGCTGCCTGACGCGCGAACCCGACCCGCAGGAATTAAAGACTCTGAAAAATTTCCTCGACCGGCAGAGGCAGCGCATCCGGGAAGGTGAACTCGATGCAGCAGCCCTCACCAGTCATATACCCCAGCCGGGACCAGCTCAGGCAGACGCTGACGAATTGGCCGCATGGACCACTCTGGCCCGCGTCATTCTCAATCTCGATGAATCCATCACCCGCGAATAACCCCACGACGACCGATTACTGAAACCAAATTTTGAAAAGCGATATGAAATCTTCAGCTGGACTCAATATTTCAAGACGCTGGTTTTTCCAGCAATGCGGGGTGGGACTGGGGTCCATGGCCCTTGCGGATCTGATGGCCGGTGAGGCCCTGGGATCGGGACTGGCCAATGGTGGAAAGACGCATCATGCACCAAAGGCAAAGCGGATCATTTTCCTTTTCATGGCCGGTGCGCCGAGTCACCTGGAACTTTTCGACAACAAACCGCAGCTGGCGAAGTTTGACGGCACCCTGCCCCCAGCCGACCTGCTGAAGAATTACCGGGCGGCTTTCATCAATCCGAATTCCGCACTGCTCGGACCCAAATTCAAATTCGGCCGTCACGGCCGGTCCGGGATTGAAGTCTCTGAACTGCTGCCCCACACCGCCGAAGTCATCGATGATATCTGCGTGATGAAAGGGATGCATACCGATGCCTTCAATCATGCCCCCGGACAGATTCTCATGAATACCGGATCCCAGATGTTCGGACGCCCCAGTATGGGTGCCTGGGTGACATACGGGCTCGGCAGCGAATCCCGGAACCTTCCAGGCTTTGTTGTTTTCAGCTCGGGATCCAAAGGCCCCAGTGGCGGTAATTCCAATTGGGGCAGCGGATTCCTCCCGACCGTCCACCAGGGAATTCAATTGCGGGGCGGTCAGGAACCCGTCCTTTTCCTCAACAACCCGGATGGAGTCGACCGGACACTCCAGCGGGATTCGCTCAATACCATCAACACTCTCAATCAGCGCCGCCTGGATATTGTCGGCGATCCGGAGATTGCCACCCGCATTCAATCCTATGAAATGGCCTTCCGGATGCAGTCGCATGCGCCCGAGGTCATGGACATAAGCCAGGAACCCCGGCACGTTCTCGACATGTATGGGGCCACTCCCGGCGAATCATCCTTTGCCAATAATTGCCTGCTGGCGCGGAGACTGGTCGAACGGGGTGTGCGCTTTGTCGAGTTGTTTCACGAAGCCTGGGACCAGCATGGCGGACTCGTCAGAGACCTGAAAAAGAACTGCAAAAACACCGACCAGCCAGCCGCCGCTCTCATCAAGGACCTGAAGCAGCGCGGGATGCTCGACGACACGCTCGTCATCTGGGGCGGAGAATTCGGACGCACTCCCATGGTGCAGGGCGGCAATGACGGCAGAGACCACCACCCGAATGCCTTCACCATGTGGATGGCCGGCGGCGGTATCAAAGGAGGCATTTCCTATGGGGAATCAGACGAACTCGGCTTCAATGTGGCATCCAATCCCATCCATGTGCACGATCTCCACGCCACAATACTCCATCTTTTGGGATTTGATCACACCCGCCTGACCTACCGGTTTCAGGGACGGGATTTCCGCCTCACTGACGTCCACGGCAATGTCATTCCCGGTATCCTCGCCTGATTTCAGTCCGACTCCACAGATATATATGTAAAATTCCGGAATTATTCTCCGGAATTATTTTTCCTCATTCTTTTTTGTATATCCGGGGATTGGAGCCGGTCTTTGTCTATAAGGTCCCGGCGGTAAACTTCACCGGGCATTATGTCCTGATGGGCTGTTTCCGCATAGGCAATCAGGCGCTCCAGAATCTCCGGGTGTTGGGACGCCAAATTGACATTCTCCTCAATATCGCTGGTGAGGTTGTAGAGTTCCCATGGATTTCCAGACTTCCGATATGCCTTCCAGCCCTTATGCCTGACTGCGGTCTGATTTCCATATTCCCAATACATATGCCGGTCATTATGAGAGAATCCACCATCCTTGAGTATGGGGAGAATGGAAACTCCATCGGTGTTTGATAACCTTCCATCTGTGGATGTCAATTCCGCCAGAGTAGGCATGATATCCGGAAAATAAATCAGATCATCCGATACGCTGCCGGGTTCAATGACTTCTGGCCAGCGGACAAGAAAAGGCACTTTAAGGCCGCCTTCGTAGAGGGATCCCTTTCCGGCACGGAATCTTTCACCGGTCCGGGGATTCAGATTGGGACCAAAGAATCCATGGGGCCGGTCCGTTGTTCTGAAGTAATCCTGTCCGCCATTGTCTCCGCACAGGAAAAACAGGGTGCGGTTGTCTATATCCAAATCCTTCAACAGTTGGAGAATCTGACCGATCTGGCGATCCACCATGTGAAGAAAGGCGGCATAAACGCGGGCATCGCGATCCGTGCGCTGACCCGCCGTCCACGGCTTGTCTTTGAAAATTTCCCACGACGGATCGTCCTCATCAATCCCCCACAAGCCATGCGGAGGTGTCCACGGTAGATAACAGAAAAATGGCTGATCTTTATTGTCCCGGATAAAACGCAGGGACTCTTTGAAAATGGCTGTCTGGGCATGGGTTTCTCCCTGGTAGAAACTATCACCACTGTTCCCTTTCAGGGGAACCTCAACGCTGTTGCGGATCAGATATTCCGGATAATATGTATGGGCATGAACCTGATCATAGTAGCCGAAGAATTCCTGAAAACCGTGCATTTCCGGCACGCCGGACGTGCCGCGCCCGCCAATGCCCCATTTGCCAAATCCACCAGTCGCATACCCCTGCTCCAAGAGCATATCGGCGAGAGTTCGTTCCCCGGCACGAATCGGTGAATACCCATTATTGATGCGCATCGACGTGTGCCCGGAATGCAACCCGGTCATCAGAACACATCGCGTGGGCCCGCAGACGGGTGCCCCGGCATAGGCATTGGTGAACCGCATCCCCTCACCCGCAAACCGGTCAATATTCGGAGTCAGCAATTCCGTATGTCCCATGTGCCCCGATTCAAAATACCCCCATTCATCGAGCATCAGATAGATGATATTCGGACGGTCAGCAGCCACCACTGCCCCGGACGCCAGCACGGCAATAATAAACCACAGAGAACACCTCGCCGCCAGCGGATGGATAATTCGGTTGATACCCCGGATATTATTCATATTCTTCAAGTTATACTTTTATCACGCCGGCACATTCAAATTCTGACTCTCCAAGGCATTGGATATCAGGGAATCATTTGCATGATCATCAGCTTCATTGTCCCGGGATCCGGAACTATTATGCGATTCCACTGCTCCATCTCCATCTGTGTCTGCTCCGAGTATGTCCCGGTAAATGGATCAAACCAGGTTATTCCAATTTGAGTAAAACCCTCCCTGGGCGGACTGGGGATGATCAGGTCATTTTCTTTTGGAACCAGATAGATAAAGAGATCCTTTTTGTTGGAGAGGCAGAAGCCGCTGTTGGCTTTACCTGTGACCGGCTCGAGATGGCTGAGCTGGTATTTTTCAGCGAATTCAGACAGGTGTCTGTAATAGCTGAGTTTCGGCTGATCCGCGTCAGGCAGATCCTCAATATCGTGAATCACCACATTCCAGGAAGTATCCTGCCAGTAATGCGTGGGATAGGCTCCAGCAAACACAATGTGATACGCACGCTCCAGATTGACATCGGGCCTATAGTAATTTCCTGCAAAAACATGATATGGACCTGCTTCATAACCACCATGCTCAATATTGAAAATGGCCTTGGTTGGATGGGCTTTCCTGATTTCCCGCATGACATGCCAGGTTTCAGACTGCCAGTTCTGCACCGAGATGAAATCGACTGATTCCGGATATTTATTACAGTATCCATAGGCATGCACAGTTACCAGACGTCCATGGCCATCAAGACTCTTCAGCCTCTTAATTCTCCGAAGTATATAACTCATATCATTATGACCATAACCAGTGGCCTCCTTTGAAATATCCCAAATGAGATTGGGAAAGGACTGATAGCGTTTGATGATATAATCAAAATACAGATTGTCGGCTGCTGAGTCGGATTCCGGCCAGGATACCAGTTTATTCCAGACATAAATCATCAGGTGCGCCGCAATACCCTTGGAATCCAGCTCTTTGATAACCCGGTCGAATCGTTGGAAATATTCAATATTCAGAGTTGAGAAGTCGGGGTTTGTATTGTCACCCCCATAGGGGAAAACATCCGGCTTTCCATAGTCATATTGTCTGGGCAATGCCGGGTCCCGGGGCCAGCGGACATCATAGGCAAAAACATTCATAACCACCTGATTGAATCCATGCCGGCTCACGTAATCAATCAGTTGCCGGGTTTTTGGAATATCAGCCGCATTCTCAGCATCAAGAGCAAATAACCAGTCAATTTCAAAGGCTATGGGAAAATATGCTGATCCATCGGCATATAGGAACCGGCGGGAATCTTTCTTATCCAGGCAGATGGGCCCCCGTTGCCCAGCCGGGGTTGGACCAGCGTGAACATGGCCACTTTTACCATTCAATTCAGGTAATGACGAATGGGTCCGATATGTCCAGGTCCCCTCGGATGGTGGAGCAAACCGGATGACAAACTTCCCCCCCCCATCCCAGAATCCAGGAACTGACAACTTTTCACTGCCCAGTGTGAAGTCAGCTTTGAAGTCAATATTCAATGGTGATTGGCCGCCGGCATCACCAGTGAACGGAATATCCAATGGCGTCCACCGGTGTGCCTTGAACTCAGCACCGGCGTCAAGCCCCATCACAACACCATGAACAATAAAGTAGAATAATATACAAAAAGCATGAATTTTATTCATTCTCCCAAAACTATGGATAACCGTGGCTGTTTTCATATTGCCTGCCCGTAACATGGGTTAAGAAAATATCATAAAAACGGATAAACAGAAGCCTGCTCTGTCATGCATGGAACCTTGAGAATCAGAGTTCACCATTGGTCTGTCTCCAGAATTCAATGACGGCCGAATTATCAGACTGGCCCAGATTAAGGTGCGAGACGGCTTCCAGAATGCGGCGGTGAAGGTTTGCGAATGGAAGTTGAAAGCCGGAGGAACCGGCAAAGGTTAGCATGAGATCCACGTCCTTGGCGTGCTGGTCAAGCCGGGCGACGGGCTCATAATCCCTCTCAATCATTTTGGAGGCCTTGGATTTCAGGAGATCAGACTGGTGGACGGGATCGCCCAGAAGTATGTCCGCAGCCATATCGGGGTTGACCCCTGACATTTCCGCAAAAAAGAGCGACTCCGCCAGAACGGCCCGCTGGAGCCCAAGCCAATGATTGAAAACCAGTTTGGCGGATGCACCGGCGCCGGCAGAGCCGCAATAGATCACCCGGTCAGAGATGAGTTTGAGAAATTCTTTGCCGGCTTCAAATATCTCTGGGCAGCAACCGGCCAGAACCATGACCTGGCGGTTTCTCAACTGGGCCGAATTGCCAGCCACGCAGGCATCAATGTATTGATGTTCACCAGATGAAAGAGCCTCTGCCAGCCAGGACTTTTCCTGTGGCATGCTGGTGGTTAGGTCCAGCACGGTCATCCTCCGATGGATGCCGGATAAGGAATTCCCAAGGGCTGTAGAAATCTGAGCGGTGGTCATCACACAGAGCCAGATCAGATCAATCTGGTTCAGGCATTCATCCAGTGATCCGCCAACTTTCCATGGGGCGTCCTGAAGCCGGGAGGGATCGGCATCCAGGATGAGGATTTCATGCCCTGCCTGATTCAGAACATCGGCCAGGGCTGAACCCATGAGGCCGAATCCAATAATCAGAGACCTCGGCGATGATTTGTCTGTATTCCGTCTATCCATGGGCGGCATATTCACATCAGCACAATAAAAAACGACCTGGATTATTCAGGTCGTCGAACGCAGGTATTATCGTCATGTGGGAGCGATGCACGAAATATGCAGTCGTCTGCCTCAATCAGTAATGAATAGCGCGTGGCAATTCTTTGGCCTGAGCCACCCAGTCGGCAACCTGGCTTTCAGTAGGCATTCTGCGGACCAGATTTTTCTGTTCGTTTATCTCGTTCATCTTGGCGTGAAGATTATCGGCGCGACGCTGAGCGAGTTCAGGGACGGTGTCGACACCGGCAACTTCGAGAAGGTCAGCGTATTGTGTGCTGATGCCTTTAACGCGGGAGAGGTCGGCGCGGTTGAGCCACTTGAGAATGAGGTCCGGGCTGATTTCCGTTTTTTCAGCAATTTCCTCTCTGCCCTTTTTGGTGCCACCCGCTTCGAGAAATTGCTCAATGGAAGTAATGCCTTTGGCTTCGAGTTTCCCGAGATAAACTTCGCCGATGCCTGAGATGTCTGTCAGTTTAGCCATGATTTGATAGTCGTTGTTATTGCAATTGAGTTATGGATTTTTACTCTGCAATCGGTGGTCTGTCTATGCTATATTTTCCGGTTGTTCCGATATCCAGTCCAATCAATTGAACAAAATTGACGCGCGGGTGGGAGGGAAATATTCAATTGTCAGTCGTGTGGGAGAAAATCTACTTCAATGACCGGAGGTATGCAGTGAGATTTCTGAATTCATCCAGCGACATGAGCTGGTGCAGGCCCGGTGGCATGGCGGAAACCCCACGACTTCGCGAGGTGATTTCACTGCCAGCGATGCGCCTCGTCTCGGGTTTTGCCTCGCTGGCTTCATCAATCTCAATTCCAAATTCATCGACTTCGGCGGCGACCGGCAGTTCCACTTCGACATAGGATCCGTCCGCAGCCTCGGACATCAGCCGCCCGGAGACTGTGCTTCCATCCGTAAGTTGAAGAGTCAACATTTCAAAGCCCTGGGCAAAGCGGGCATTGGGATCAACAATGGACTGCACCAGATATCGGATATCGCCACGACCGGCCAAACCGGCGAGATCCGGACCCATAGTGCCGCCAATGCTCTGCCCAGCTCCATCGGGCACCTGATGGCAGCGCAGACAGGCGAGCTCCACCTTTTCAATGAAGACTTTCCGGCCTTCAGACGGGTCACCTCCATCGGTACAAAGATTCACATAAACCGACAGACCATCGCGTTCACGGAGTTTATTCATGAAATCCTCCGTCCGTTTTTTGATTTGATCATCGCTCGAGCGGGAGGCGGCATTGAAAATATCGAGCGCCAGCGACGGATCCGCCTGACCGGATTCCAGCGAAGCCATGAGCAGCCCAAGCCGCCGGTTCACTGTCCTGTTGCGCAGACCATCAAGATTATTCAGCACTTTCCGCACATCATCCACCGACGATTGAGTCAGAGCACTGTCAATAAGTGATCCGGCCAGTCCGGTATCGATCTCATTAACAAGAACCAGGGCCCGGGCTCTCAGGGAGGCATTTTCAGACTGCAGTATCACATCCAGAACCTCGCCCAGGTCCGAAGACTGACGTCTGGCCATGAGATTGAGCGCGGCCAGTCGCAGCGAGGTCTGACGGCCTTCATCCTCAGCCCATTTTCTGAGCACATCTTTGTCGAGCTCGATATTGAAAGCTTCGACGATGGTGATGGTTTCAATGGCAAGCGACTCCGGGCCATCGAGAAGATCCGAAAGCCTCGCACTCACGGCCGCAGCCACATCATCCCCACTGCGGGTTTTGGATGTGTGACTGTACCCAAGAGGAAACCACCCGCCACACACGCGATCCCGCGGAGTGATTGAAATCCACTGGCGCAGCATCTTAAGGGCCTCCACGCGGCAGACAGCCAGTGAATCACCTGACGCGGCATATTCCGCCAGAGCAGCGGCTGAATCTGAAGTGCCAGCCCGATAATGAGCATTGAGAATGCGGCGGACCACCGCTTCGTCGCCGATTGGCCGGCCGATGAGTCGGGCCAGATGTGGGCGTGCCGTTTCCAGAGGCACGTCGTTAATCGCACGTGCGGCCTCAGCAACAACCAGCGGATCGGAATCCATAAGAAATCCGGCAACATGCGGGTTTTCCATCTGCCTCAGTGCCACAACGGCCGCAATGCGAACATGGGCGGATTCATGGGATGAAAGTGAGGCCAGTGTCCGCCAGTCATTCAAACCCTGAAGGTAGAAGATGCCGGCATGTCGCAGCATCAGATCCGTCCCCCCATTCCGGTGGAGAATTTCCAGAGCCGATGGCAAAGATTCGGAATCTCTCAATTTCCCCAGTGCCATGAGCGCCATGAAATGGACCCGGTTCGGTTGATCCGGATTGTCCAGAATTTCCCGCAATGCTTCCACAGCTGGACGAAAGCGGTTGTCTCCAAGTGCTTTTGCCGCCTGGGCGCGGATTTCCGTATCCTCGTCAGCCAGAAGTGAAATCAGCGGTTTCAGACGCGCTGGCCGGGTGCGCCCCACAATATCCAACCCCCAGATGGCATGGATGCGGGCGGTCTGGTTTTTGCTGGAACCGGCAATCCGGGTCAGTTCCACCCAGCCGGCACGCCCCAAATCGACCAGCTTGAATTGGGCCTCTCTGCGGACATTGCGGTTGTCGTGGGAAAGCAATACACCCAGCCGGTCGGCACTCATTCCATCCATCCCGCCATTGAGGAGGTGGTGGGACTGCCTCACGATATCCGACTGACCCTCTTCCGGATGGGAGATTCTGTAAACCCGGCCCTGGGAATTGAGTGGCCAGCTGCCCGACCAGTCGGTGACATAGAGTCCACTTCCGTCGGGAGCAAAATCCACCCCGGTCATGACTGCGCCGGTGAGGAATTTTCTATCCTCATCGAGTGAGAAGTCAGCACCCTGTGGGGAGATTTTATATTTTCTGACACCGCTGTTGGCGGGCGATCCGGTGAAGTGTGCCAGGAAGAAGGAATTTTTATATTCGGGGCCGAATCCGACGCCGGGATAGGCGGTCATGCCGCATGGGCCGTTATCTATGAGTTTTATCGCAGGAATGATGTATGCGGCCTGACCGGGGAATCGTTCATGCCAGAGTTTTTCATTCATCCAGACGGAGTAATTGGAATCGGGGGCATCCCATCTGGCGCCACCGGTTTGGTATTGCCACCAGAAGCGCCAGCCGTAATCCGCGCCCTCCACCAGATAATACCAGCGCTCACGGTCCCCAAAATCCGCATCATTGTCTCCAGTGAATAAATTACCGAAGTCATCAAACGCCATTTCCTGTGGGTTTCTCAGACCACGGGCAAAAACCTCCAGGCCCGTACCATCCGGATTGCATCGGAAAACAGCCCCCTCGTGAGGTGTGTAATCTGAAGAGGTGTCGCCCACCGACCAGTAGATACGTCGATCGGGTCCAATCATGACACCATGAGTATTATGCCCTCCGTAAGCAATGTGACTGGCGAATCCGTAAGCCAATGGCTCCCGATGGTCGGCGACTCCATCACCATCGGCATCCTTCATCTTCCAGACGTGGGGAGCGACATTTGCATAGACATGACCTCCCCAGGCCAGGACACCGGCGGCTACTCCTGTCACTGAGGTATTGAAATCCCCAGCAAAAACAGTTGCCTGATCAGCCCGTCCATCACCGTCAGTATCTTTAAGCGCATGAATGAATTCCGAAAGTGCTGTCAGATCCCGCCAATCGTGAACGCCATCCTTATTATAGTCCTCAACCCGCTTTGCATTGGCCTGGGAATTGGCCGGTATCAACACGCTGTGGTAGAAAGCTTTTTTCATACCCACCGAATGCAGTGCCAGTTCCGCGCTTATCCAGTCGGCATTTGAGCGGATATCGAGGTTCTGTGCCTTCCGCCGCTGAGTCTCGGTGACATAAACAGTATTGTCCGGGGCCACACTGACAGCCACCGGATTCCGGAGCATGGGCTCGCTGGCCACCAGCGTCGCCTGAAGATCACCAGGCACCGCAAAATGCACCGCATCCCCGGTCTGTGCCCGGCCATTTATACTGACCGCAAGACAGAATAGCCAAAACGCCGCAGCAAGGCAGGGATTCACACCTGTGTTTTTTATCTGATTCATGGCTTCAGCAAATGCGGATCAGGTGGAAGTGGCAATAAAAATCAGGAGTAATCTGCCCTATTCGGCGCCTTGTATGAATTCGAGATCGCCATTTTCCGTGAGCCGCCGGTAGTAGCATCCATGACGGGAATTGCCCAGCGAATCGCGTGTATGGCACGAGCCTTTACCTGCCAGCCTGACCCGGTAAAGAATGCTGTTTTGTTCGCAATTAACCCGGACTTCGATGAGTTCCAGGTAATCGCCGGATGTCTTCCCTTTGATCCACAATTCATTCCGGCTGGTGGACCAGAAGGTCGCCTTTTTCTCAGAAAGGGCTGTATCCAGAGCGAGCTGATTCACATATCCTATGATAAGCACCTCGCCAGTCTCCACATCCTGTGCTACTGCGGGAATCACATCGGATTCACTGACAGCAATCTTCCTGAGTTTGGTGAAATCCAGCTGCAGCTGAAGTCCTTCTTCCAGTTCATGATGACTCATAATAATCATCATACCCGGCCCGCCGGGAATTTGACCAGAGGTTAGTCGCCCGAAAATTCATTGCCAAAGAGCAGAGATTGTATCTATTCAATCGGTGAGGACCATGAGGTTGGGAAAGTGATTTTTGAGTATTCATCCGGTCAGATAGGCCATATTCTTTTCGGGATGTCGAAGACTGATTCATCAGGATTTGCAGTGGTGGTATTGCTGTCAATTATTTTGGCCGGGCTTGGAACCGGCTGTAAAACCCAGCCATACAAGAGCCCGGATTCATACAAATGGTCCGGTACCACCGTTCATAAACTCGAAGGTCCCCACGACCAGAAAGTGCGCGAACTCGCGTTCAGAGTCACAGAAACAAGCCCGAACATCCATCCCGGGGAGGCACAGATTCTTTCCGACGCCGCCATTAAAAAGGCTGAGATTCTGCGTGAGGAATATGATATTTTCGGACCGCCCCTTATGCACAATTTCATGGTGAATACCGGGTTCCGGAATCGGGGCCTCTGCTATCAGTGGGCCGAGGATATGTATCCGGTCCTTCAGGGCCTGAATCTGAAAACCGCCCGCTTCCACAGGGCCGTCGCCCTCCGTGGACATCTTCGCGAACACAGTGCCATCGTTGTCACCGGCCTCCAGCAGTCATTCTACGACGGTCTCGTCCTCGACCCATGGAAATACAGTGGCCGACTCGCCTGGATCAAAGTCACCGACTCAAAATACCCCTGGCGGCCATTCGACGAAATCCCTCCAGGCATGGCCGAAGCATGGGAAAAACATGAGGCCCGCATAAATTCAAAGTAGGCTGTTCCGCCCTCAATTACCTATTGCCTCATTATTCGGACACATTAGCCATTTGGGGTTGCTCTTCTTTTTTTGCCTGGTGGGCTTTTGGGAGCGCAGCCTGAAAGTGCCCTCCGGGGCAATTTCCTCCTCCTGCTCATCTGTTACTCCAGGATTTCTTTCTCGGATTTCTCCATAAAGGGGCTCTTCAACAAATTCTGCGCCGGACTCAGATTCCTCTTCTCATGGGTTCTCTTCTGCCTGCTCCCTTCCCACACCATGCTTTTCTGTTTCATGGTCACACAAAACAGATTCTTCCATAGACCCCATTTTTCCAGTAATTCGTTCAGTTCTCCCAGCAATTTCTGGTGTCCTATCCGGTCGCAGCCTGGAACTGTCTCACATGTGTGTCATTCTTCTGCTCGAACATAGTCCGGGTCATTCTTATATTGGGAAAGGGAGCGCGTCTGCTCGATTTCTTTCGCCTTGAGCCAGTCATAAACATGGAAATTCAAGAACTCAACGCCATTGTCACTGTCTATACCCAACATTTTGAACGGCTGGCTCTTTTGTATCGGTTCCATGCTTCCCGGACCTCTGTCCTCCCACTGCTGATTTCCACGCTCGCCAATGTCCATATAAAATCTCCGGACATATTGCCTCTACAACGCCATAGTATCCACTTCTGACCAGCCCACTTCTTCGTTCTCCCAGTTCCCGGCACGGACTTCCACCAGTTTTTTGACCGCGGTGGCTGGCTTCCGAGTGAGTATCTTCCGGCCCGCCTCCACCCTACCGGCCTTCAAATGACGATCTATGCCCTGGGCTCTGATCTTCTTGAGTCTTCTTTCAGGTCCTCCCCGGGAGCCATAGGTTCAACCCATAGCGGCAGCATGTCTTTCATTCATTTGCCGCACGGCTGATCCATTGATAACCAGCATTGTTTCAATGCTTTGGCCACTTCTCATCCATATTTTTCGGGCCCTCTCCGATTTCCTCATCTTCCTCCGTTTTTCCTTGTCTTGCCCCAAAAAACCTTATTGGCGTGCTTCCATTCCCGGCGAGTCACCGCCACATTCTCATTCAACAGGTGGGTTCGGTCTCGCTTGCCTCACATGCGGGAGTATCTCCCGCGTATCTTTTCAGTCTATTCCGCTATGCTTTATTTGCTCATTTCCATGGCTTCTGCCATGGTGTCCTGTTCAATGGGGCAACACGGATCAAAAAATTTTAGAAGATATTCCTTGAAAACGACCTGAATATGAGGGAGAATTCTCATCCTTTTAAATACGAAAATGCGTCGACCCAGAAAAACAAAAACCAGGAAAGCGGTTGCAAAACGATTCAAAGTTACCGCCACCGGTAAGATCAAGCGGACTCGCAGAGGCAAGAGACACCTTTTGCAGCACAAGAGCCCCAGGCAGCGGAAACGCCTCGGAACCAGCACTCTGGTTTCAGATGGGGATCGTGATCGCATCATCCTGAACTTACCGTTCAGCAACCGCAAATAATCACGTCACCATATACGGCAACCGAACTAATAATAGCCTGACTCAAGAAAGGAGAAGCTGATCACATATGAGAGTAACCAACGCAGCAGCATCACGCAAAAGAAGAAAAAGGATGCTCAGAGCCGCCAAGGGCTTCCGCCTCAACCGCTCGAAACTCTATCGCTACGCAAAAGACGCGCTCGATCACGGAAGACAGTACGCCTACCGCGACCGCCGTGTCAAAAAACGCACATTCCGCCGCCTTTGGCAGGTGCGTATCAATGCCGCCGCACGCGAATGTGGAATTAATTACAGTCGATTCATGGAAGGACTGAAAGCCGCCCAGGTTGAAGTCAACAGAAAGATGCTGGCTGACATTGCTGTCAATGATTCCAGTGCTTTTGAGCAACTGGTCGACAAAGCGAAAAAAGCCCTCGAGGCCAAAGCAGCCGCCCGGTCATAGGGTGGATATACATCCGGGCCCAATTAAGAAAATTGATTGGCTCGCATGCCTTAATTTGATAGAAGGCTACCCCGTTCGGGTAGCCTTTATTATTTTTGTTTCAAACCGATGTCAATTTTAGAAAAGATAGATCCGCTGCAGGAATCCGGTCTTAAGGCCATGGATCTGGCTGAGACTCCGGCCGAGCTGGAGAAAGTTCGTGTTGAGTATCTGGGGTCCAATGGGGGGCTTACCGCACTCCTGAAACAGTTGGGCACATTGGATCCTGGCGAGCGCCCGATGGCAGGCAAGGCGCTGAATATAGCCAAAAAGGCCCTTGAGGAAAAGTTGGAGGTCCGCCGTGAGGCACTGGAATTCAAAGCCGCCATGCCGGAGAGGGATACGGATTTTTCGCAACCGGGCCGCCGCCCGCGGAGGGGCAGCCTGCATCCACTGACTCAGGTGACCCAGGATATTGTGCAGTGTTTCCGCAAGCTGGGATTTGCAGTGGCGGATGGACCTGAGATTGAAGACGACTACCATTGCTTTGATGCTCTGAACACTCCTGCGGACCACCCGGCCAGGGACACACAGGACACCTTTTTCCTTCCCGGCAATCACCTGCTGCGGACACACACGTCATCGGTTCAGATCAGAGTCATGGAGACTCAGCCGCCCCCGATCCGGATTATTGTCCCGGGGCGGGTTTACCGTCGGGATACAGCTGACGCCACACACAACCCGACTTTCCACCAAATTGAAGGACTGTATGTCGACCGGAATGTGACTGTGAGGGATCTGATGGGTACTGTGGAGTTTGTTTTCAGGCAGCTTTTGGGCAAAGAGGTCCAGCTGCGGTTCCGCCCGCATTATTTCAGCTATACTGAGCCCAGTCTGGAGATTGACTTCACCAGCCCTCTCGTGAAGAAGATGGGCAAGGACTGGCTTGAGATTGCCGGGTGCGGAATGGTCCACCCCAGGGTTTTTGAAAATGTGGGTTACGATCCGGAGGTCTGGACGGGCTGGGCATTCGGGTTCGGCATTGAGCGCATTGCGATGATCCGGTACGGCATAACCGACATTCGTCTATTCTATGAGAACGACCTGCGATTCCTCCAGCAATTCAGCTGAGTTCACCCACCGGCTAACTGACCCCAAGAAATTTATTTTAAAGCAGAAACGAGCAGCATTTCATGAAGATTACTCTCAACTGGTTGAAGCAGTATGTGGATATAGATCTGTCCCCGGAACAGCTGGCAGAAGACCTGACCATGCTTGGACTGGAGGTGGAATCCGTCGACCAGCAGACTGACCCCTTTGCGGGAATTGTGGTGGCGGAAGTTCAGAAACGGGAACAGCACCCCGACGCCGACAAACTCAGTGTCTGTCAGGTGAATGATGGCAATGGAGTCCGGCAGATCGTCTGTGGAGCCAGCAATTTCAAGGTGGGCGACAAAGTTCCATTGATACTGCCCGGTCACAGCCTTCCGCCGGCGGACGACAATGCCAAACCTTTTATCATCAAAGTGGGAAAACTGAGGGGTGTCGAATCTCAGGGAATGATGTGTTCCGGGACCGAACTGGGACTGACCAGTGATGCCTCGGGTCTCATGATACTGGATCCGGAGGCAGTGCCTGGCACCGGCCTTTCGACCTATCTCGGCCGGTCGAGTGGCGATGTTCTATATGATCTGGAGACGACACCAAACCGCCCTGACTGGAACAGCGTTCTGGGTATCGCCCGGGAAATTGCCGCCAAATACTCTCAACCCCTGCGTCTCCCCCCCACTCCATTGCAGGAGAACGGTGACGGGACGGCAGCCTCACTGGTGGATGTCCGCATAGACAACCCTGAGTTGTGTCCGAGATACAGCGCCCGCATTATTCGCGGTGTCAAAGTGGGCCCCAGCCCG
Source organism: Smithsoniella earleae (assembly GCA_032356285.1). Taxonomy (NCBI): domain Eukaryota; kingdom Viridiplantae; phylum Chlorophyta; class Ulvophyceae; genus Smithsoniella; species Smithsoniella earleae. The sequence continues at coordinate 70,140 of JAULKQ010069213.1, read as the reverse complement.
GACTGGCTGGTCGAACGTCTGGAAAGTATAGGCATACGTTCCATAAACAACGTGGTCGATATCACCAACTTTGTCATGATGGAAACCGGACAGCCACTCCACGCCTTTGACTACCACCTCCTCCAGAAGGCTGATGGACAGGACAAACCCTGCATAGTCGTCAGAGCAGCTGGCGACGGGGAATTATTCACCACACTCGACGACCAGGAAAGGAAACTGGATTCCGGCATGGCTGTGATCGCCGATGAAAATCATGCCATCGCTCTGGCTGGTGTCATGGGCGGACTCAATACTGAGATAAGCAATGACACCAGAGATGTGCTTCTGGAATCGGCTTCATTCTCAGAATCGGCGACCCGCAGAACATCCAAAGAACTGGGTCTGCGCACGGATGCATCCTATCGTTTTGAGCGTGGTACAGACTGGAATATGGTGGAATATGCCAGCCGGCGTGCCGCCTCACTCATACTGGAACTGGCGGGTGGAGCACTTTCGTCCGGGGTGGTCGACAAGCAGGCAATCCAGCCGGAGGAAAGAACCATCACTCTTCGTTTTGCCAGAACCAACGAACTTCTGGGACAGGACATCGCCTCCGAAACTCAGGCAGGCTACCTCCAGAATCTCGGACTGACACTCCGGGATGGCAGTGCCGCCAGCGGCTCAGCAAGCTTCGGAATCCCCTCCAACCGCCCCGACCTGAAACGGGAAGTGGACCTGATTGAGGAAGTGATGCGCCTTTTTGGAATCAATAACATCACCTCCACTCCACCCCGGGGAATGGCGGGAGAGAATTCCTTTGATGGAATTCACGACAAGATCGACGGCACTAGGCGTATTCTTTCAGGCATGGGTCTGAACGAGACCCAGGGGCAGACACTGATTGCCAGAGAAAAGGCACTGCCATTTGAAGCGGATCCAGTGTCACTGGTATACCCGCTGAGTTCGGACATGGATGTCCTGAGACCCAGTTTGATGCCGGGATTAGTTGACGCCATGGAACTCAACAGCCACCAGAAAGCCGAATCGATCCAATTTTTTGAAATCGGTCGCTGTTTTCATCCGGGCGACCAGTCTGTTCCGGATGAGGAACTGAAGCTGGCTGTTGCGGTCTCCGGGAAGGCACCCACAGATTTCTGGGCGGGCAATGAACGCGAGCGTCCATATGATTTCTTTGATCTGAAGGGACTTTTCGAGGAACTGATGGAGCAAACCGGACTCCCGGCTTTCCAGATCAGAAGAATGGAAAATCCAGGCAGTTTCTGGGTCGAGGCTGCGGAAATTCTCCTCGGCAAAAACAAACTCGGAATGATGGGACAACTCCACCCAGTCATCCAGAAAAAACGCGATATCAGAAAGCCGGCCTATTTATTTGAGTTGGATCTGGGCACAATTCTCAAACTCAGCAACAAGAATACGCGTTTCAAGGCCCTGTCCCAATACCCGTCCACCACGCGGGATGCCGCTCTGCAGGTCGATGAAAGCGTCACCCACGAGAATGTGGTGGCCGCAACCCGCAAAGCAAAAGTCAAAATTCTTGAAGGAATACGATTGTTTGATGTTTTCCGTGGCGGCAATGTACCTGACGGCCAGAAGAGTCTGGCCTACACCCTCACCTACCGGGACCCCCAGAAAACCCTGACCGACAAGGAGATTCAAAAGGCCCACGACAGTATCATTGAGGCTCTGAAGAAAAACCTGGATGCAGTTATTCGCTGAAGCTGGTTTCTGATTCTGTTTTACCAAGCAAGCGATGAAGGCCGTCCGGATGACCGGACGGCTTATTCTATCTATGAGTGGCTGATCAGCTCAGTGCAGCCCATCACGGATCGCGACGGTATTCGAGTTCGAATTTTCTCCGGTCTTCGAGCACTTTGGATGTGGGCTGGTATTTATTGGCGAATTCGCGACGGTAGTTACCAAATGTGCCTTCGGCGATGTGCTGACGGATTTCGGCCATGACCTGCATATAGAAGTGGGAATTGTGAATGGACAGCAACCTGAGACCAAGAATTTCCTCCACATTGAGCAGATGTCTTATATACGCCCTGGTGTGGTGACGGCAGGCATAACAAACGCAGTCGGGCTCGATAGGTGAGAAATCCTCCTTATTGAAACCCGCCTTGATATTGACGGTTCCATTCCGGGTGAAGGCGGTTCCATTCCGGGCGACTCTGGTGGGCAGAACGCAGTCAAACATATCCACGCCTCTGGCGACCAGTTCCACTATCTGAGCCGGGGTGCCAAGACCCATAGCATATCGTGCCTTGTTCTCTGGCAGATGCGGTTCAGTGGCCTCGACCGCGGCAAACATCTCGGGCTCGGGTTCTCCGACGGAGACACCACCAATGGCATAACCATCAAAATTCATAGGTACCAGCTCCTCGGCGCAGGCTTTGCGGAGGTCAGCCCATTTTCCTCCCTGCACAATGGCAAAGTAATGCTGGTATCGGGCGCGGGGTTGTTCGAGGCAGGTGCGGGCCCACCGGATTGTGCGGGCGACAGCCCTCTCGGCTTCCTCCCGGGTGGCTGTGGCAGGGGGACATTCATCAAATACCATGGCAATATCCGAGCCCAGCTGGCGCTGGATAGCCATCGATTCCACTGGACCAATAAAAAGTGGAGCACCATCCATATGCGAACGGAAGGCAACACCGTCCTCCTGAATTTTTCTTATCTTAGCCAGACTGAAAACCTGGAATCCGCCACTGTCCGTGAGGATGGGAAGTTTCCAGTTCATAAACCTGTGAAGTCCTTCAGCCTGATTGATGATATCCATGCCCGGACGGATTGAGAGATGGTAGGTATTACCCAGAATAATCTGACTGCCAATCTCCAGAAGCTCGCGGTTATCCAGGGCCTTGACACTCGCCTGAGTTCCGACCGGCATAAACACCGGTGTCTGGATTGTGCCCCGGGCCGTTGTCAGTTTTCCGAGTCGCGCTCTGGTCTCACCGCACTTTTTTGTCAGCTCGTACATTCTGACCACTAAAAACCATCGCAGCCGGGACCCGGTCAAGAATTCTTTCCTTCACTTGTTTTCATCACCCGTCGCCGGGAGTGGATCCGGGACCCGGGATTCGGAGGCTTGAGGAAACTCCATCAGGACAGCCTGATGCCTTCAAAAGACAAAGGGTTGGCAAATCCCTCCGGATTCTGCCAATATATGGATGCATTCAGACAAATTTCGGCCAGCACTATGAAATCATACGAACTTCTCAGGGAAGTGTTTCGCGATACCAGCCCGAAAGCTGTGGCAGACCATGTGGGACTGTCACTCTCCATGATATACAAATGGGCAGAGGAAACCGGTGAGACGGGAAGTGGCACCGTGAATCCATTGGATCGTGTCATTTCCCTTATTGAGGCCACCGATGATGACCGCATCATAAAATGGCTGAGCAACCAGAGTGGTGGATATTTCATTAAGAATCCTGAGGAACAGGCCCCCGAGGAAACTGAACTGATGCAGGCAGCCAATCAGATATTGCAGGAATTCGCCTCGCTGCTTTCACTCATCGCCCACGCGGCAGCTGACAATTCAATTTCTCAGGACGAGGCGGCAAAAATCCGGGCCAACTGGCAGGATCTCAAAGCCACAACCGAGGGATTCGTCAGCCATTGTGAAAAAGGGGAGTTCTCCGAAGTCAAAACAGAAATGAAACGCCCGAAATAATTCTGACCCTATGGACAAACCAGTATATTTTGAGTTGAAACCTGGTGGGATTGAGTGAATTTGATTTAGTGGAAATTCTGATGGACAGCGGATCAGTCCTGACCTGAGAGTATTTTCTCTAAACAGTGTTCAGCTATCACGAACGGGAATACACCCGACCTGATGCATGTCGTACCGGAATGCGTAGAATCAGACAAATGAAATTGACATACAAAGCATTGATGGTGCTGGTCATGGCCATAGTCATGAATCCATATCTGCAATCGGGTGAAATTGGAATGGAAGCCCCGGCAATTGCTGTGACCGACTGGATCAAGGGTGCGCCTCTGGAATTCACCGATGGCGACGATACAATATATGTTCTGGAATTCTGGGCCACTTGGTGCGGGCCCTGCCGCGAATCCATTCCCCATCTTTCCGGCCTCCAGAAAAAATACCGTGACAGGAAGGTGGAAATTATCGGTATCAGCGATGAAGCCCCGGAAAAAGTCAAAAAGTTTGTACAGAAAATGGGCGGCGACATGGCTTATACGGTGGCGGTCAGTAAAGACGGAAAAATGCACCAGAATTACATGAGGGAATTCGGAGCCAGAGGAATTCCACACGCATTTGTCATCGACCGTCAGCACAGGATTGTCTGGGAGGGCCACCCACTCTCGCAATTGGAGGAGGTCCTTGAAAAGCTGGTGGATGGTCGCTTTGACCTCAATGATGCCAGAAAACTTGAGACCGTCAAAAAGCGGCAGACCGAAACATTTGCCCAGATGGAGAAGTATTTTGCCGTGGTCCTGAAAGGCGAGGAGAATGAGGAGGCCACGGATCTGGCAGCGTCCATTCTCGAAAATGCCCAGGATAATCCTGGCGTCCTCAATCAGTTCTCCTGGGTGATACTCACTCATCCGCAAATCAGATTCCGCAACCTGAAACTGGCTTTGAAGGCGGCCGAAGCAGCTCACAAGGCATCATTTGAAATGGACCCCAATGTGGCGGACACACTGGCCCGGGCATACTTTGACAATGGAATGAATGATAAGGCCATAGCCATGCAGGAAAAAGCCGTTGAGCTGGCAGACGGGGACCCCCGCAAGGTCAAAGCATTCACGGAAGTCCTTGAGAAATACCGGAACTCCGGAAAATAATCTGGAATGATCGGTAGGACCCTCCGGGGAACTCAGCCGGCAATGGGCTGACGAATATGAAGCCGGGTCTTATGGAGTTCGGGTATGGATTTTGATCCGGTATGACCCATGCAGGCAGTTATGGCGCCGATAATATCCTGAAGGCCGTCATCCGAGGTGGCCGGTCCGTAAAGAATACTTTTCAGTGACCCCTTGAGGCCGGTGACCGTGCGGCTGCCCCGGGGCAGGTCAGAGAAGGCACCAGCCAGACCCCAGTGGCAACCTTTGCCAGCGGATTCAGTGGCGCGGGCCAGCAAAGACCCCAGCATCACAGCATCTGCCCCGCAGGCCAGCGCCTTGCAGACATCACCGGAATTTCTCAGGCCACCATCGGCAATCACAGCCACACGTCGGCCGGACCGCATTTCAAATTCATCTCTGGCCCGGCAGACATTGAGTATCGAAATGGGTAATGGCACCGAGATTCCCAGCTTCACGGCCTCGGGTGAGGACATTCCACACCCGACACCGGCGAGAATACCGGATACTCCACATTCAAGAATTTTTCCTGCGGCATCCGCCCCGGCGACATTGCCCACAATTACCGGAACAGGAAATGATTCGCAGAATGCCCTCAGGTCGAGAGTCTCATATTGTGAGGATGAATGATTTGAGGGAAAGACACTGGCCTGAATGGCGATCAGATCGGCACCGGCCTCCACGGCAATTGGTGCGAGACGGAAGGCTTTTTCGGGGGTGACGCTCACCCCTGCCCTGACGCCATTTCCCTTCAATTCGCCAACCCGTCGGGATATGAGGGATTCTTTAACCGGCTCAGCATAGACTTTTCTTAAAAAGGAATGCATTTCGTGATCTGGGCATCTGATTATGGATTCAATGACCTCACCCGGGGATTCGTATCGGGTTTGAAGGCCCAGGAGATTCAGTATCCCAAGACCGCCAAGCCGGTTGAATTCCGTGGCGAACCGTATATCGGTCACCCCATCCAGGGCACTGGAGAGAATTGGAATCCCCAACCTGAGAATATGCCCGGTGCCTGACTCCAACTGCACGGATGTGTCAACTTCCATCGGATTGACCGTCGAATTCCCGGGTGCAATGGACATATCATCCAGGCCAAAAGCCTCAGAGAATCTCGAATTATTCAAATGTCTGCCATCAATCGGGTTCATATCCATAATATGCAGTTGAGGACAACCTATATGCCTGTCCGGCCATAATTCAGAAATGGAATGGTGAATTATAATTCCCACACTTCGGGCATCTGGAAAGATCCACATCCCCATCATCAGTGTATAGATTCGCACATTGCTGGCATCGGAATACCCTGTCCTCGCTCTCTGACGGCTCAAAACGCTTCAGTCTCACCGCATAATAAAAATAGAAAAACACCATCCCGAACAGTGAAATTACAACGGACATGAATATTAGCTGATGGAAATCCATATATATCAGATTCTATTTCTCTATATCTGATGCAATGCCAGAGCATCCATTAAACACTCCAAAATGCTTGTGAACTTAAAATAATATAATCAATTTTCAAGACGGGATTCCATATCGAGAAGCTGTTTTTCCCAATAGTATATAAAAACGCCATCTCTGGATGAAGGATGATCATCTGCACCGGGAGAGAAGCGCAGTCTTCGGACCTGTCGGTTCAGCCAGGCAACATTCTCGGAAGTTGTCCCGGCCTCAATAACACTGGAATGTGTCACGATACCAGCCGGAGACACAGAAAGAGCAATGCGGCTGACAGCATCCTCGGACGGTGGCGGGCTTTTGAGATCTTTCTGTGGCCAGAATGTCAGGGGACTCTGCTTCAGTGGGCCTTCAATTTCAAATGGCAGAGAACTGAGGGTGGCGACCGGCACGATGGACTCAGGACTTTCGAGTTCCCAGGCCCGAGACTGAGCCAGGGTTGGCAGGGGCATTTCCGCAGGTGGATTCTTTTCCATCAGAAGAACGCCAGGCACTTCCCCGTATTCTGAGACCGGCAACCCGGGCAATGCAGGCCTCCCGGATGATAGCGATTCAATGGATACCACCACCCGGGAGCCAATCCCGCCCGGCCTGAGTGATGGGTCAAGGAAAAGTGATGGGTCCGTCGCCAGATCGAGATCAGTGTAAAGTCCCGCCCCTGAATCCCGGTTCTCCGATAAATCGGAGGTGATCCAGTAAATTGGCGAAAACTGAGGTTTTGTCACCAGTACCGGCGGGGGAAATCTTTTTTCGACCAGGGACAGGAAAAGCACAAGTATTCCGAATACTCCAAAAATCAGAAGCCATGTCCTCAGCGCAGGATTCATTATCCTCCCTCCTCCCCCTGAATGCCGGAGGACAGGGGAACCAGACCAGGCGATGGAGTATGCCATCCGACGACAATGGATTCAAAACCGGACCTCTGGAAAAGAGCAAGAGCCTGGGTCATGGTCTGGTTGGTAACCAGTTTGTCGGCCTGGAGCATAAGCCTGGGGCGATCCGCCCCATCAATCCGGGCAATCCGGTCCCTGAAATATTCCGACAACTTTTTCCCATCCCACTGACGGTTTTCAAAGTAGAAATTTCCGTTTCTGTCGAGGACAACACGCCAGGAAACCTGTTCAGAGACTGGAGGAGCCACCCCACCCGAGGGCAATTCCACAACCACTCCCGCAGGCATTATCATCGACTGGAAAAATAAAAAAAAGACCAGCAGACACAGAAAAACCCCAAGATAGGGAAGCGGATCAAACTGCCCGACAAATATCTTGGCTCCTCTGGGGTACTTCATCTCAACAAAGCTGATAATAATGATTCAACCGGCATTTGCGACGGGCTGGAAAATGTGGCCATCACCCTCATCCCGGTTCAATGGGTCTCGGCACTATCCTCTGGTTCCGTGTCCGGCTGCAGCCCGCCTGAGGCCAGAATATTGAGAATTTCCATCGATGCTTTTTCCATGTCAATGATGATGGTATTGACCCGGCCGACCAGATAATTGTAACCGGCATAACAGGGAATCGCCAGAGCTATGCCTGAGGCAGTGCAGATGAGCGACTGCCAGATACCCCGGGATAATTGGGGAATGGTGACAACCGGAATGCCGGCCGCCCCGCTTTCCTCAACAGTACGGTAAATGGCCATCAACCCGAGAACTGTCCCCAGCAATCCAAGAAGCGGGGCAATCTGGGCGATGGTTGCCAGCACATTCAGCTTGGACTCCAGTCGGGGCACCTCCATGAGCCCGCATTCCTCCAGCCCCTCGCGAATCCCCTCTTTACCTTTTTTACGGTTGATGACAGCGGAACGGACGAGTCTGGGAATCGGGCCGGGAGTCGCTTCGCAAATGGATATGGCCTCCAGGTCATTGCCACTGTGGAGCACATTTTTGACGCCGTTGATGAATTCGGATGAATTGATCTGGACGCGGTGGTAGGTGATCATCCTTTCCAGAAAAACCACAATCGCCGCTGAGGCGCAGGCCAGAATGACCCACATCATCGAACCGCCATATTCCAAAAGACCAGGCATGTGGTGATACTTTACTCAAGTGGGGATATGATGGAAAGTCTGACCTGCACATTTCAGATGTGCCGAGGGGCTGTGGACGCAGGTGGCCGACGATTAGATTTTGAAAACCGGTGCGGCTGCTGGCATGGTATTCACATGGATGAGCAGATAAATCGTGAGGACATGCTGGAAACGCTCTTTTCCATGCAGAAGTCTCTCAATCAGCGTATTGGAGTCGATACCGACTCCATGGATGAGGCCAGTAAAATCAAGTGGGTTCTCAATTATTGTCGGGCCATGAATCAGGAAATTGCCGAACTCACCGACAGCGTACCATGGAAATGGTGGGCCAAATACCAGAAATTCGACCAGCAGAATGCGCGTGTCGAAATCGTCGATCTCTTCCACTTTCTGATCAGCCTGGCTCAGGTCATGGGCATGGATGCCAAGGATGTTCATAATGCCTACATGGAAAAAAATGCCGTCAATTTCAAACGGCAGGAATCCGGGTACACCACGAAAGACAGCAGTGATTCACGCCATATCTGAGTATGGTCTCATGGCGACAAAATTTCCAAGTATTGAATATTGCAGGGCAGGCATTTCTCCAATCCAGAAGATGAGGGCTACAGGTTTGATTAAGGCGTATGAAATTTTGCTGGTTGTCAGTATTCTCCTTCAATCAGGAGCGGCTCTGAGGGCAAACGGCCCAAGTTCGGACAGCAGCACTGGAATTGACCGAAATCAGGAGAATGCCGGACTGGCAGCAACTCCAGAGTCTTCCGTTGAGGATGAACTGGCAAAAGCCCATGGGCTGTATCTTCGGGGATCTGAGGGCGATAAGGAGGCCGTTGAACCAGCCATGAATGTGCTTCGCGGAATTCTGCGGAGGGATAGTACCAACTCTGAAGCCATGGCACTCCTCGGAGCCACAATGACACTCCAGGCCCGCGATACATTCTGGCCCAACGACAAGGTGAAAATCACCCGGAAGGCCGTTGCGATGATGGATGAAGCAGTGGCTATGGCACCGGATGACCCCGATCCGCGATGGATCCGGGCTGCCAACAATGTTCATTTCCCTCCATTTCTCAAGAGATTGCCACTGGCTCTCACCGATCTGCAAATCCTGTGGAATATCAGCGTCTCTGAACCCGAGCGCTTTGACCTCAACCGCCGCCAGAGGACAGGCAGACTCTATGGACTCGCCCAGTGGAAATCGGAAAATCGGGATGAGGCCAGAAAAATCTGGAAAATGGCTGTCCAGCTGGCTCCGGATTCACAGGAATCCCGGCGCATAGCTCAGCTTCAGAAAGAACTTGAGGCTCCTGCACGGGAGAGCAAACTGGGCCCAGGGGCCCTGCGGAGGTGATGGAATGCCGACTTCTCCCATGGAATCCGACGACCGCAACACATCCCTCTCCCATTCCCCGAAAAAGATGAACGCAGGGGATCCCATGAATTTTGACGAACGGGTGAAGCCGATGATTTCCAGTCGGGAAATCCAAGACCGGGTGCTGTCTCTGGGGGCGGAACTGACCGCCAGATACAAGGGAAAAGACCTTGTCATTATTGGTATCCTGAACGGCACACTGCTTTTCATGGCCGACCTGATCCGATGCATGCCAATGGATCTGTCTCTGGATTTTGTGGGAGTCTCATCCTACGGAAGTGGCATGGAATCCGGCAAACTGAACTGGACCAAACCATTGACATCGCCCCTGGGGAGCCGCCATGTGCTTGTCGTGGAGGATATTCTAGAGACCGGTCAAACCCTTAATGCCGTCGTGAATGAGGTGATGACACACAGTCCCGCATCGCTTTCAGTCTGCGTGCTTCTCAGCAAAAATGTGCCCAGAAAATTCCCGGTTCATGCCGACTATACCGGCTTCAGAATCCAGGATGAATTTGTCGTGGGTTACGGCCTAGACCTGGATGGTCAATACCGGAATCTGCCATTCATAGGCATATACAGCCCATCGGATACCCCGGATCCAGGGGAAGAATCATCACCTGACCGGAAAGATGGTCTCGTCAGGGTCCATCTTCAATTCTGGTCGCATTTCAAGGATCTGGCGGGCACGGAAAAAGCTGAGGTTGAGATCCATGAGGGCTCCACAGTTGCCGAGCTGGCCGACATTGTCTATTCGACCTGGTCCCAGCTTGCCGATCATCGCCACAGTGCTCTGATAGCCTTGGGCAATAACTATGCGAAGGACACAGACAAGCTGAATAATGGTGATTCAGTGTCATTTTTCCCACCCGTTCAGGGCGGATAGAGAACCCGATGAATGCGCCGTCCCCCATGGATCGAGAAATCCGAATTTACCCATCGCCCCTGGAGCTTCCACCCCGACCGTCGAAATCGGCTCCCGTGGATATTCCAATCGGGTCCAGCATTGAATTCTCCGGATGTGTCAGGCCCACGGAAAATGGCCAATTGATCGAGGGTATCGAATATGAATGCTTCACACCAATGGCCCTGCATCAGTTTGGTCTGATTCTCGATGAAATTGAGGTCAGGTGGTGTGATCAGTTGGAAAGAGTGCGCATTCACCATGCCAGCGGATTTGTTCCCTCCGGACATCCATCGGTCTGGGCGCGGGTCGATTCAGCTCACCGGGCAGCGGGATTTCATGCCATGCAATTCCTCCTGACAGCCATGAAAGCCCGGGTGCCGATCTGGAAAAAAGTCTGTTTCAGGCCATAACCGGCCAGTGGAAATCAAGCCCAACGTAGAACCAGAGGAAGGGATCTCCTCTGTGACTTAAGCTGGCTGTCACCCACCGGCGACGATCCTCACGATTTCCATGCTGTCCCCCGGATTCAGGAGAATGGATTCAAATTGGGAATGTGATAAGGCCCTTTTGTTGTATTCGACCACCACAGATTCAGGCACCAGCCCCAGTGATTTCAGAAAATTGTAAAGGCTGCATCCACTCTCAATTTCGTATGGGGATCCATTTGCCGTAATCTCGAACGTCGCCATAACAATCACTTTTACGCCCACCTCGCACGCCTGCAAATATAAAACTCAGGCCGAAGCACATCCGTAATGACGGTCCCAAAAATAAAATCCCGGCCCATGCCATATGATGACAGGCGGGATCCCGGGTCACTTTGAACTTATTTCAAGCCATTCAATTGGCCGGAACCCTCAAAAGTGGGACCAGGCAAATTTGACAAAACCGTCATTGGTCTGACAACGGTGCAGCACAACCGGCGGAAGCTTCTCATGAAGCACTTCCATATCATCTGTCGTCAGGATCACCGTATCCAGGCAATTGTCATGGCGCATGGCTATGAGATTGGTCAGAAATTTCATGTGGGTGGCTGATGTCTCGGCCAGTGATAGGTCGTCAATGACCAGAAATCGGGGACTCAGCAATTTGCGGCCGTATGTGGCAACCGTCTGAGTCGCAGCCGGCTGTGAGGTCGACTCGATCTCCAGTCCCATCCAGCTGAATGGGAGGTAATAAGCAGACGATCCGGCATTGCACACAGCTCTCCCGCACTCGGTGGCCAATTGAGTTTTGCCAGTCCCTGAAAGCCCGGCAAAAATCCAAGTACTTCCGTTTGTCAGCAAATGGCTTGCAACCTGTCTCTGCCAGGATTTCCAGCGTTCGTTCAAGGCATCATTCTCGACATTGAACGACTTATGTTTTCTGGGAAAACCTGATTCATCCCAGAGGGTCTCCGGGGAAAGTGATTTTGATCCTGGGCTTGAGGGAGTCCGTGGTGCGGACTGATTTCCCGATTCGATGCCGGTCCCCCTTTCGAGACCGCCATTATTCCCTCTTCCGTTGGGTAATTGACTCATAACCTGTGGTTTATTTCCTATTTCTCTCACTGGAATCGGAACAGAAAGATTTTAGTTGAGGGGTGCATTTGCATTAAAATCAGAATCATTTGACTGTCGCTCTCAGATTGGGCATTGCATTTCCCCTTGAAAATTGTGAGCATATCACAATAAAGACTTCAAACTGAGTAATCTTATATCAGCATTTTTCGAGATGACCTGGATAAAAAAACTTCACTGGCAGATTGTCCTCAGCCTCGGATTAGGACTGATTTACGGCATATTGGCAACCAAGTTTGGCTGGACTGAATTCACGGACCGGTGGATCAGCCCATTCGGGACTATTTTCATCAATCTTCTGAAATTGTCCGCCGTACCTCTGGTCATAGTTTCACTGATATGTGGAGTGGCATCGCTCTCGGACACCTCGAAACTCGGCCAACTGGGCGGGAAAACTATCGCAACTTATATAGCGACCACAGCCGCAGCCATTATCATAGGTCTGATTGTGGCAAATGTGGCCGGATTCATAACGCCACCTCTCGATGAGGAAGTCAGGCAGAATCTCATCAATAAATTCAGCGAAAAATCGGGCAATGTCATTGCCAGCGCCGAAAGCGTTTCCAAGGCGGGCCCGCTTCAGACTCTCGTCGACATAGTCCCGGACAACTTCTTTGCCTCTGTATCAAATAACCGCAATATGCTTCAGATTGTGTTTCTCAGCATATTTCTGGGATGCACGATGGTGATAGTCGGCAAGCGGGCAAGCCGTCCGCTTCTGGATTTCTTCACCAGCCTGAATGAATGTCTTATCACGGCGGTCCGCCTGATAATAAAGCTGGCTCCAATCGGTGTTTTTGCCCTTCTTTCGACGGCCATAACCAGTGCCGGGGGTGATGTTTCCCACATTGTCGGGGCGCTGACCGTATATGGACTGACGGTGGTCATCGCGCTGATAATTCACGCCGCAGTTGTTTATCCGGCCATAATCCATTTTCTGACCCCGGTATCTGTCTTGAAGTTTTTCAAGGCGATCTGGCCGGCCCAGACCTTTGCCTTCTCGACAAGTTCCAGCGCCGCCACGTTGCCAATCACTATGGAGCGATGCCGGAATGGCTTGGGAATCTCAGAAGAGAAATCCTCATTTATCCTCCCTTTGGGTGCCACTATCAACATGGATGGAACAGCCCTCTATCAGGCGGTGGCCACTATATTTCTGGCTAATGCCATGGGGATCCCATTAGGTATCGGCGGTCAGATTTCGATTCTGATGATAGCGCTGCTTGCATCGATCGGAACAGCTGCCGTGCCATCGGCTGGTATGGTGATGCTGGTTGTCATTCTGGAACAGACCAAAATACCAGCGGAAGCCATAGGCCTGATTTGGGCACTCGACAGACCTCTGGATATGCTGAGGACAGCAGTCAATGTCACGGGTGACGCCGCAGTCGCCACATTCATTTCACGTGACGACCTCGCCAAAGACCTTGATTTCGGTTCCAGCACCGGCGGACGCTCAAGGGAGAATACACCCCAAAGAAACAGAAGGCCCAACCGCAACAGAAGAAGACCAGGGAACAATCCGAATTATCATGGCAATAACCCCAACCAGTCCGGCAGACAGGACTCCGGGAACGGAAACAGCCAGAACAGCAGACGCGATTCTTCCACAGAAAGATCGCCACAAAACGAACCCAGAAGAAACAGAGACCGCAACCGAAACAGTTCATCTGGACGTCAGCGCAATCAGGGATCAGGTTCATCGGGAGACCGCAGCCCCCAGCAAGGACAGGGCCCAAGAAGAAACAGGCAGGATAGAAGCCGCGACGAGGATTGATACCGCAATCAGTTCAGTTGAATTCGACCTCATTCAGGTGGGTCTTGACCTGGCTGAAGGCTTCAATGTCCGGGTGGGATTCCTGCCAGTGTCTGAGCCTTGATTTCGTCACCAGAGCACACAGTGGAGAGAGAGAATTATAAGCAGCCCTGAGTCGGGAAACTCTCCCGGTCTGCTGGAAGAATTCCTTGGTGATATTGTGATGCAGTTCCACCATCCGCTGTCTGAGAAACTCCTCGGCGTCTGCTTCCTGAATATTCAGGAGCCCTCGCAGCGACAACCGGAATTCTCTGGATTCACAGTCCATCCGCTCAAGTCTGTTCCAGAACCTCTGCGACAATTCCGTGGTTTCGGGAGTCGCGAAAAATACGGCCGGTGCCACAACACTCTCCGGCAACTGAAGCGCCAGTTTCTTCCACCTCGGATCCCATGAAATCCCCTGGGTTTTCATATATTCGTTCAGACCGAATTCCGGATGCTCGACACTGCGGCAGAAAAAATCCTCCATAACCCGGCATTTCTGGCCACTTGCGTCATCACTCAGGAAATAATACTGGTGAAACTGATCAAAGAATGTGTCCGGCCGCAAATTTTCGAGACAGGCAAAAAAGTAATCCTCAAAACAATCCGATGGGATAGGCTCCGAAAAATGGGCCAGAATCACCGAGCCATTTATCTCATGCGCATCCGCCAGCCACAGCACGATGGAGCGCATCAGTCTCTCCAGTCGCCAAGTCACTGCCGGCCCGGCAAAATGAGCCAGTATTTCGCTTCTTCTCCCGAAAAAGCTGGTGATACCGGAAATCTGAACCGGACTCAGAATTGAGGGATTCAGGCAGCCGACCAGGTCGCCCATTTCCTCAGGATCGATATCCAGAATTTTTTTACCGATTTCCTGAGAGTTGGCGATGTGATTGAGCCCATTATCGAGGCGCTCCCAGATGATTGACTGGATTTCATTATTTGAGAATGATCTCCAGAAAGTTTTGAGATTTTTCCATTTCTGCCCGGATTGAAAGAGCTTACCGAAGAATGGGTATTTATTGTCCCATGAGGCATAGGCAAGGCCTTTGATAGCAGCTGAACTGATGAGTTCGGATGGCGAATCCGATTCGCGGACAGCCAGATCAATACAGGACGCCTGCCTGGCCAGATGAAAAATTATCTCGGCCCGGAATTTCTCTGAAGCCTGAGGGTAGATAGCCAGCCCCTTTCTATTTGCCTCCCTGGGTTGCATGACGGCCAGCGACCTGAAGGAGCGGATGTCTTTTGGACTGCCGATGGGGGAAATTTCCCGGGCAATAGTATGAGCATATCCCGGGGCCACTTGCGGAATGATCTGTTCAGCAATAAACCGGGCGCATTCCTCGTCCGGGTCGCTCAGGCTCTCCAATAATTGAGGTATGATCCTGAAATCACTGAAATTTCCCTGACTCAGATTCCGCCTCAAGGCCGTGAGGCGCATGGGGGATCCGGAGACCAGCGCCGATCGGGCAGAATGGATCCGATCAGTCGTCAGTGGAGTTGAAACAGCGTATCCCCCGCCATCTAATCCCGGCATCTCCCCCTCGGCAGAAATAAAACTGAAATTGCGATTCCAACCGGTCGAACCATGGGATGGAACTCCTGAGGGATTTCCACCCCGGCAGGATCGCGCCACCAGAAGTTCAGCTCTCGCAGTCGCATTGATCAGATGAATCAGTTTTTCCGGGCTTGGGTCCTCACTCTCATTCAGAAAACTTCTCAGTTCATCCAGAAGTGGAGCCAGTTCACTGTGATGCCCTTCGTGGGCGATCAGATTCCTGAGCACCCTGAGTCGATTCTCGCTGCGACACCCATGCATCATCAGACCTCTAAGTTCCCGGTTAATTATTTTAATGACGGCTGAGGATGTATATGCCTTTTCCGGTGATATGCCTTTTTGAGGAAGGTTATTTGAATTCATGATACAAGCCTCAGGACTTCCCTTTCAGTTACCAGTGCCATGGGTCTTGCCCCTATGAGTCCACTCTCATTCAGATATTGGAATGCAACCAGCAGACTCTGCCTCTCCCGGAATTCAAAAGGTAAATACCTCAACAGATGAACCGGGGAACGGATTTCAGTGGACGCCTGGTCGACAAGAATCAGGTTCTCACCATGGCTGCTCTCCATATAAAGACTGCCATCACTGACGTGAAGCCTCTCAAATAATAAAAGAGCCACCGGATGACGATCACTGGTCGGTTCCGACCAGGTCTGCCGAACGGCATCCAACACCGGTTCCCAATGGAAATGGCTTCGTTGACGGATGGCCAGCAAATCTTCAGGCAGCATGAATCTGGATCGGAATTCCTCCCAGCAAATCCCATGATTCATGTATCCGGGAATGATGAAAGCAAACTCAGGAATGACAACTTCCCCGTGCGATTCCATCCCCCCGGATGACCAGTTTACTGACCGGTCAGTTCCCAGTGAATCCGATGTCACAAAAACATCTGAAATATCCTTGGCCGCCCAGAAACCCATTGGTGAGGCCGATGCGGCGGGGTCGTGATCACGCCCGCTGGCCAGGAACCCCACCTGAATAAGCTCCGCATCATTCAGTGTCAGCCCGCATTGGTGGAGCAGATCTTTATTCCAATCCACCCACGGCTGGTTGAGAAATTTTGAAAGTCTGACACCTGACAGCGATTCATCCGCATAGAGAAGCATCAGAAAATCACGGTTGTGCTCGATACAAGATTGGATCTGAAAAATAAGATCCAGACATATTTCACTACTGAGGAGATCACGGACCAGTCTTTCCTTGGGTTCATCATTTTTTGACTTTCCGCACAGGGCGTCAGCCAGACCGACAAGGAGTTGTTCCAGTTTTCGGAGTCCGAGTGGGCGAATGCGATCAGCAAGACTCCGCAAGGTGACAATATCGTCCCGGTTGAGAGCCAGAAGCCCTTTGCGCAGTATATTGACTATAAAATTCTGCACATGCATGAGAACCTCGAGCAAGGGGTCAATACGATGATGATCGACCTCTTTAAGCATGTGTTCAAGTGGACGTTGGTCAAAACGGCAGAAAGCGGAGAGAGGTGCCGGTCCACTGTAGTGGTCATGACCGCTCTCAACAGACAGCAGCATGCCCAGCACATGATGACAGGGATATACTGGACTGTCACAGGTGCAGTGAAATACCGGAGCTGACGAGTCGAGAAAATAACAGGATGGATAATGCGTGACACTTTCCTCTGCCACAAAATTGGCGAAAAAGAGTGTGGCCTCGGTGTTCTGGAAAAGCTTGTTGATGCGGTGTTTCTCACAATCATCAATAGCCTGATCAAAAGTCTGATCACTCCTCGCAAGACTGCGGATAAATTCTTTTGTCAACGTCATACCAACCCATGCTCCGGTTATATAAAATCCGGTTTCATATTGGGCCGTTCCCAGTACATTCCATCTGAGTTAAGTTGATGGCATGTCGGGACAATCCTGCGGCCCAATCCCTGAAGGAGAAACGGATGCCAAAGCCCGCGCTTGATGGAATTGGGTCAGAGCATGTGGGAACTGATTCCGCCAGCTCCCCATAATTGGCGGAATCCGAGCAGGTTAGGCGGTATTTATTGGATAAAATCCATCAGACACCATGTGCACCAGATTTGGACAATGTCTGGACTAATGATCTGAAATCTGGAGTCCATACAAATGTTCTGATGTCCTCAGGTAGATGAAATTTTCAGTGAGTGCCGGGGTGGCAAACAGCGTCTCCCCGGTATCCCAGCGGGTGACAACTTCAAAATCGGGACCACTCTTAATGACGGTGATCACTCCGCTCTGGGAACAGAAGAGAATTCTGCCGCCAGCAGCGACCGGAGAGGCATAGTAGTCACCCACTTCACCCAGCCGTTCCTGCAGGTAGAGTGGATATCCATCCTTCTGATTGAAACAGGAAACCATGCCCCCATTTTTCACCAGGTAAATGTGCTCATCATATGCTAGTGGTGATGGAACATATGGCAGACCTCGGTGGTATTTCCACGCCACTTCAGGCACCGGTTTCCCGGTATCTCCATCGCGATGGACATCCACTGCCATGAGCGCATTTTCTGAAAGCCGGAATATTTCAATCAATGATTCATATTCCACGCGGGAAATTCTCCCGTCTTTGTCGGCATCCACATAGGGAAAATGCATGTGTGCCGGACTTCCCCTGGGGGATTCGTCACGGGTCAGAGCTCCGTCATTGTCATTATCTCCGGTTTGTAGAAGCTCGGAAAAATCCGGAAGGCGCGATACACCTGCCCCATTGGTCCATCCGCAAATAAATATCCTTCCTGAATCCCTCGCGAAAACCGGTGTGGCGCACATTTCGTTGGGCAATCCAGCAACCGACCATTGAATATCTCCACCATCAATACCATACATGATGGCCCGCAAAGTACCACAGACCAGAATACCGGGTTCCATGCCATCTTTCCCCTCCCATATCATGGGGGTGGAGAATCCACGACGGAATCCAGGACGCCCGACCCGCCACATTGTCCGGCCGGTGCTGAGATCCACACATAGAAGAAAAGAATTGATATCCTGATCCACGCATAGAAAGACGCGTTCCCTGAATACGACTGGCGAAGTTCCGGCTCCGTGCTGGGTCACCGGGGTTTTCATGGGTTTTCTCCAAAGTTCCTTCCCGGTGGAATCCACCCCCACGAGCCCGTAGGCACCCGAATAGGCGACAATAATTCCATTTGGAGATACGGCGACTGACGAGGCTGCCGGACTCCCGTTGCGGTGGCCTCTTTCAATTTCCGAGGGTTCAATCAGCCATTCCCAAAGGCGCTGACCATTCCGCCGATCAAATGAACGGATTCCCCATTGGTTATTTTCATAGACTGTGATGATAACCTGATCCTCAAACAGGACCGGTGATGAATGCCCGCTTCCAGGATCAATTTTCCATTTTATATGTGTCTCACCCAGATCATCGGGAATTCTGGCCTCGTGGGAGACACCCGATCCGAGTGGTCCGCGAAACTGGTTCCAAGTGTCACCAGCCAGAATGCCAGCTGATGAGAGGCCCCATACCAAAAGGGCCACTGCTGGAGCACTGGATTTGAATATTCTCATGTTCAGCAGGGCGGGTGGAGTCAGGTTTTCGGTTTAAATCCTCTGGGCATGGCCCCATCGTTCTCGTCACTGACAATTTCAATTTCAAATCCCAGAAGCTCGAGTCTTTCACGGGCCTTTTTACCGGCAGGTGTATCCGTGTGATCCATGACGATCTGTTGAAGCAATTCAACAGCGCGGTCGGGATTATTCAGCTTGCCGGTATATAAATTGCAGAGGTGAATGGCCATCCAACTCCAGCGCACGGACGGGAGTGGCAGTTTGAGAAGCTCCTCATATTCCATGGCGGCAGCCGAATAATTCTGCAGATCTTTTTCATATATTTCGGCGGCCCGCCTGGCGGCAAAGACGTCGCTCGGATTGTTAGAGTAGTAGGCTTTAAGAAGTTCTATTGCTGCAACATAATTTCCGGCGGCATATTCACCTTCAGCTGCCTCATATTCCTCACTACGGGAAACGCCTCCCTCTGTATTGTATATGACTTCTATGGCTTTCTCAGCTGAGTATGTCGCCACATCACGGGCGATCAGAAAGGCCAGGATGATCAGGAACATTGCGGCGAGGAGAAAATAGGTGATCATGCGGGATTGGGCTTTCCCCCGGCTTTCCCCCTGTGGCTGCTGACTGTCGCCTGTGGTTTCCGTCAAGGATGATGGTGAATTGGTCGTGACTGTGGTGGCCGGATTGTTCTCACTGCCGGGCACGCTGGTCAGATCGGATTCATACTTACTGACTTTGGGTGCGGCCTGTTGTGAGGCCTGAAATCCGGTCCATGATGTCCAGGCAAGGCCGGCAACGATCACCAGATATATGCCAATCTTCACGATGATATTCATAATTCCTGATAAATAATAAATTTTCAAGCGGACCGGGGGTCCGCGCTTTCCATCCGATCAGATGAAAACCCCGACTATGCTGGCAGTGAGGTAGCAAGTTATAAGTCCCCCGATCATGGATTTCACTCCCAGAGAAGCCAGATCCGGACGGCGGTCTGGAGACAATTGCCCAATACCGCCTATCTGGATAGCGATACTGCCAAAATTCGCAAATCCGCACAAGGCGTATGCGCCAAGGATACGGCTGCGATCCTGAATGATTTCATCTGCCCCGGACAGGGACTGGTAGCCAAGAAATTCGTTGAATACGATCCGGTTCCCAAGTGCCCTGGAGATTTCCATACAGTCCTCAGCCGGCACACCCATGAGCCAGGCAAATGGGACCTGCGTGTAGGCAAATATCTGCTGAATTGTCACCGGCTGCCCGAAAACCGGATTCATGAGAGACTCCAGGACGAAATTCGCCAATCCAATCGTGGCCACAAAGGCAATAAGCATCGCCAGGACATTCAGTGTCAGCATAATACCATCGCGGGCCCCCAGGCACAGGGCATCAATGGAATTAACAGCATTTTTCTCAATTTTCACTTCAGCTCCGGCAGCTGTCTGACTGACCCCTGTTTCGGGCACCATGATGCGGGCGACCATCAAAGCACCCGGGGCACTGAGGACAGAGGCTGTCAGAAGGTGGCCGGCATCCATTCCCATCGCCACATAGGCCGCCAGGACCGAACCGGCAATGGTCGCCATGCCACCAGTCATCATGGACATCATCTCGCTCCTCGTCATACCGGAGATATAGGGTTTGACCACCAGAGGGGCTTCAGTCTGCCCCATAAAGACATTGGCGGCGGATGCCAGGCTTTCACTTCCACTTGTGCCCATCAGGCTCTTCATGACCCAGGCCATGCCTTTGACAATCTTCTGAAGAATCCCCCAGTGGAACAGGAGCGAGGACAGTGCAGAAACAAAGACAATTGTCGAAAAAACCGGAACAGCAAGGATGAAAGCATTCTGCGCCCCAAAGACGTTTCCAAGCGCTTCCCCGTCTGCCAGTGGCCCGAAAATCATACTGGCTCCTTCATTGGCAAAACCAAGGACCCTCATCACCAGATCGCGGGCCCAACCAAAAACAGCCAGTCCCGGGGATGTCTTCAGTATAAAAAATGCAAAAACCACCTGGAGTCCAATACCGGCTAATACCGCCCGTATGGGAAACCTCCTGCGATTTTCCGAAAGACTCCAGGCAATTGCCAGAAATGCGATTATGCCAAGCAGACTCACCAACTTCATATCCCAGCAAAATATCAGACCTGTGCCGAGAGTCATGCCCTTATTTATTCAGGTGACTTTTCCGTCTCCTTCCCACCGCCATCGGGGCGAAACAGGTCCCTTTCACGGAAAAGCTTCTCGCTGAATCCCCCTCCCCGCAGAAAATCCCCAGCCAGCCTCTCGACCTGTCGATCCAGAAGCACACAGGCAACATTGATCAATGCCAAAACAGAATTGGCTGAATACTCCGGGTACAAAGCCCGGTGAGAGGATTTGGACGGTGTGGACGGCTCACCACGTCCATCACATCCACGTTTCGAACATTAGGTTATCCAACTGGCGACCGGGTCAGCAGTTTGGAATCGCCGGTCGATCAGTTCCTGTCTGAGCGGATGGTCTCTGGGCCATTCGGGAAGGTTTCGCTGCCTGAGGTAATCAAGCTTGAGTTCCACGAGGCTGCCTCCGGCGACCTGGGTCAGTTTGATTTCAAATTTTTTGGAGGTGGCGGAAGCGACGGAGCCCTCTGCGATATTCTGCATGCCGCTGCGCGCGGCCTGAATCATCTGGTCGCGGGTCAGGCTGAAGCGGTCAATGTATTTATCGCAGAAGAGGAGGGTCAGATCATGGACCATTCTGGCTATTTGATAGCTGACGAAAGATTAATATCCACAGTGGGGCGGAATTAGATTGGATTGGCTTATAACTCATCACAAGGACATTGAAGATACACACAGGCAGCATGCCATACCATCTCACCTCGGTCAGGACGTCTGAACATCAAAAATCAATCAACCAATCCATGAAACTCAAATAAAAAATAACCGGCATCGGTAAATTTACCGGCCGGTTATGAAGAAAATTAATTGTGGACAGTCTACTTCTCCCGTGAGGCCTTCCATGGACTCTTCATATTCTGTCCCTCGAGAGTTGTGGATGCCGAACCTTCCATCAGGACTTTGGTCCCCTCAGCTTTTATTTCAGCAGCCATTTTATAGGTTATGGACTCACCATTCGGACGCTGCCTCGAGAGATTGAAAGCAATGTATGGACCGGCCGCGTAGGCATCATCCAATGAGAAGCTGCGGAATTCTCCGAAGGCGATGGCTCCGCTGATAGATGAGCTATCACCCGTGATGTCCATGGATGCTTCGACTGGCTGGCCATCGGGGCCCTCCATGACCCAGGTCCATTCACCGGAAGCATGAGATGGGCGGGCGGGCTTGGGGTCCTCGCCCAACAGCCTGGCGAGCCTTCTTTCTATAGCCTGAGCCCACAGTTCGTAGCCGAGCGGACTCAGATGGAGGGCATCTGGCATGATAGTTGAGGGTATGCTCCCATCCCCATCAATAAAGTGGTGACCAATATCCAGCCAGGCGACCATGGAGTCGTCAGCCAGCTTTCTAATCACCTGATTGACCTGAAGAATTTTACCGCGCTGGTTATTGAATTCCGAACCTCTTGGAAAAATTCCGAGGAGGAGAACTTTGGTGTCGGGGAGGCTGTTGCGGAGTTTACCGACGACAGCCTGCACTCCATCGACTATTTCGCCGGTTGTATTTCTGTCGTCTGCCGAGTTGTTGGTGCCGATCATGACGACTGCGAGTTTCGGACTTATGCCTTCAATATTCCCATTCTCCAACCGCCAGAGGACGTGCTGGGTCCTGTCGCCGCCGATACCGAGATTCACGGCACGGCGGTCTCCGTAGTAATAATCCCATGTTCCGCGGCCATTGCCCTCCCATCCCTGGGTGATGGAATCGCCGACAAAAATGAGATCGACTTCACCTTTTTGTGCGGCGACAGTTTTATTGAATGACTGGTGCCGCTGCATAGGGCCGCCGGTTCGGGCCGCGGGCTCGACTGCTGAATGAGTCTGCGCTGGAGTATGAGTGGCCCCAGCCACCATCACATAAACTGATGCAATTAGAAATTTCAGGATTTTAACGTGCATACACCCACTATATCCACAGTCACGGAATATCAAATTATTTTGTGGATTCTATCACAACCAAAGTATTCCCTCCTGGAATATCCGACTCCGACCCCGGATCCGGAATCACACTCCCCCAGAGCCAGATCAGGGCAGCAATTGATAAAATGAAAACCAGGCCGGGCACAATCCTGGTTCTGAATTCCCGCCAGTATACAGACAAGTGAACAGGCACGGGATGCCAGACAGGATTCTCACATCCACGTTCAGGTTCCCGGGCACCCCGTGGTTGACTGGCTGATTGATTCAAATGGTCTGATATATCCATGCCGGTTCAGAATCACTGAATGACTTCGAGGGCCTCGAGGAGAAACTGGCGTCTGAGGCGCACGTGTTCCCTCACTGAGTTCATGGTGGAATGCAGATTGTCCACCGACTGGTCTTCAGTGGGGCCAGTGCCGGCATTCAGCCGGGCTCGCAGCCTGACCTCCGGGACCAGCTGATTTTCAAGTTCCTGAATCATGGGAAGGATCACGTCTTCAGTAAAGACAGTATTCAAAAGTTTCCGCAGCCGGTTATGGTATCTCGTTTTAAATTGTGGATTGGCGAGAATCGGGCCGGAGATTCCGTCGCCATCCCGCCACCATCCAGGTCCGCCCCCGCGTCCGAAAGGCCCACCTCCGAACCGGCCGTTTTCTCGATCCGGAGCCCCTGGCGGACGGGCATCATATCCACCATAGTTCAGAGGCATACGATGGAGGTCATCGCCAAACCCGCCCCGCAGTGCCCAGGTGGAATCCTGATCCCATGGATAGAGTGTCCATTTGCCGGACTTATCCGTATCGTGGTATATGAAATAGTTATTAAAAAATCCATCCCAGTGGGAAAGCATTAGATTCACAGCATAATAATTGATGACCTGATCCACATCAAATTCCTTTGAGATAATACTCCACATCTCATCGGGATCATCAGAGGCATTCTCCATGGATACAATAAGATTGACTATATCCTCATACCCTTCGTGTTCATGAGATTTTTTCTCGTATCTGCGGACTATATCCATACGGTTGGGAATTTTTTCTGCTGGTGTATACCGGCTGGGCTGACTGTTCCCCTGCCAGATGACTTTATATAAATTCCCGTCATCACTTAGCTTATTTTCTTTGAAGAAATTTCCATTGGGCTGTTCGAACCACAGGTGGTATCCGGCTGAGTTTCCATTCATGGAAACCCGTGCATATCCGGATTGGACTGTGGCATTGCCAGCCAGAGCATATAATCTGTAGGCAAGACTTTCATTGAGAATGGTCGATTCACCAGGTTCATAAAGAACATTGATGGTCGACATATTATTTAATGGGCGGTCCTTATGCAGACGCACTTTATATCCGCTTTTCCGACGGACTATATTAACATGGTCGGAAAAATATTCCTGCCCGGAGGACGGGTCATAATAATAGAAGGCCGAATCACCAGCTGGCGCCAGGGGTGAGGAACCAACGGACTGGCCACGGAATCCACCTCCCGGAAACCCACCGGGTCTGCCCTGCGCCCCCCGCCATTCACCGGCTTCAGCAACCACCTGAACAGGTGGAGAGTTAATTTTTCTAGCATCCTCGTCCAGCTTGTCCATCAGCTCACGGGCGCGGATAAGGTGATCCCGCAATGAAGATTCCTGGTTGGGGGACTGAATAATCCGTATCAGTTTTTTCTGATCCTCAATGGCTTTTTTATGGAGTGAGGCCAGGCGATCCAGTTGGTCGCTGTCCGGAGCACGATCACCAACAAGTGTATTTCTCACCCAGCTTCCGGATACATTGAAGAATGCCTTGACCAGATCCCCGGGCGCACCAGCTCCGCCTCCCGCATTCTGTCCAGATATCAGAGACTGACGGACAATCCGGGACAGCTCCGGAGAGGTCGCCTCAGCAACGGCTTTAACAAGATCCTCAGATGATTTCTCAATTCCTTGTTCCACAAGGGAATTCAGCCTGTCCAGATTGTCGGTTGTGAAGATCTGAAACCGGAGCCGGTCAGATTCAGCCAGGGATTCCCTGAAAATTCCGCGAAGGGTGTTTATATCAGACTGTGATTGCAGAACATTATCGAGAGTGAGCGACACCCAGGCGTTGCGAATGGCATTTGGGTCGAGCTGCCTCAGCAACTCTCTTTTCCGCGCTTCGACCTGTGGGTCCACCCGGCGCTCGGGAGGACCTCCAAATCCACGATCACCCCCACCACCAAATCGTCCACGGGAGCGGGTGTGATTATTCCGGTAATCCTCAAATTCCTGATGAATTCCGGCAGTTGTGCCCACAAAATGAAATACCGGTAACTTATCCGCCTCCATCGCCTCGGGAACATAGAGGGTGGAGGTGGGCCTGATTTCATTGGCATGCGGATGTCTGCGCACTTGTCCCATGGCATCAGCGGCTTCAACCCAGATTCGGGTCAGAGTTCCTGGATCGCCGGCCGTCAATGAGCCGGTGAAACTGAGACCATCAATGGATTCCATAGGTAAGCGTCTCACCTCTGAGCTTTGTCCACTGGCCACCGACTGCCAGACTAGCTGAACACGGTTGGCCCGGCCATCGGTCCTGACGGAGGCCATGAAACTCTGGCCCTGTGCGGCCAGACCATCAGGCAGGCGGGCTTCCAGAATCAAAGGAGGAAAGCCATCCATTGCTGAACTGTTGCGGCCTCCGGGAGTTCCGGCGGGCTGGGATTGATAATCCTGACTCTGGGATGATGGAGCCCAGCTTCCAGCCTCCCCCGCAGGAGCCGACGGGTGAATTCGTTCCAAAGAAGATGAATAGCCGTCTGCCGACATTGGCCATGGGTATTTGTCATTGTATCCGACCTCCTCGACAATGCGGTTGGCCCCATCCCGGAGTACCAGTTTTTCACCTTTGTCATTGAGAGCCTTTTTATATTCGCCATCCGGGGCGGCCCCATAGACCGCTTCAAAGAGACTTGCATTTCTCACAATGACATGAAAGCCACCTGGTTTCAGTACCGTGCCACTGGGATACCGGTATTCGATACCATCGGAAAATTGCCAGCCACTCAGGTCTGCCTCGGCATCTCCGGTATTGAGAACCTCGATGAATTCCAGATCATCAAAGTCGCCCGAGGCGTTATACATGATTTCGTTGATGACAACCTGGGAGCTGGCCTGAAAGCCACCAGTCAATGTCAGGGCTGCCATGACCAGCCGGAAAATTGCCACTCTGGGTAAACCTGATTCAAACAACATAAGCTCATAACGAGAGTCCATTCGTCACCAGATGGTTACAAATGACACGTAATTTTTGCAAATTTGTCACTTCCAGAGGTAATGACTCCACCAACCTCGAAGGATCCAACGCGACAAATCAATTGACTTGGTGAAGGAAGATATGTCCTATAGGGGAATGATCACACGACTGAAACATCTGATACTGGCAGTTTCTCTATCCGCATCAACTCTGGCCGGAATGAGCGCCCGGGCCGAGGAATCCAATTTTGCCAACCCGACCATTGATCTCGGGGTGGTGGTCAGCGACCTCGACCGATCACTCAAATTCTATACCGAGGCCATTGGTTTTGAAAATGTGAGTTCCTTCTCTGTCCCGGCTGAGACAGCGACTGACGCCGGTCTCACAAATAGTAAGGGGCTGACGATTCAGGTCCTGAAACTCGGGGATGGCCCCGGTGCCACATCCCTCAAACTCATGGAACTTCCCAATGTCAAAAGCCGGAAATCCAACAACAAATTCATTCACTCGCAGCTGGGCTTCAGCTACCTCACCATCCACGTGAAAAGCACTGAAAAAGCAATGGAAAGATTGAAAAAAGCGGGAGTCAAACCCATAGCCAAGGGCCCGGTTGAACTGCCTGAATCACTCGCAAAGGGCGTTTACCTGACTGTCCTCAAGGACCCGGACGGCAACCTTGTTGAGTTGGTCGGGCCTTGAATATACTCAATTTCAGTCCTTAATGACACCAGAAGCAAAAGCCCCGACCGGGGCTTTTTTCATTGATCTCCCCGCAATTCCCACCCGGCATCGTAAGGAAATCCGGACTTCATTTCCCCCAAAGTATTTGTCTATTATATCCACATGATTCCACGACTGGCCTATCTTAAAATATGTGCCCCGACGACCTGGGCGACCATTTTCCGCTCAGCTCAACATTTGAAATTCAGCGTCCTGCTTGGTCTGTGCCTGTCCTGCGGTGCTTTGTCAGCCGCCGAGAGGAATATCATTTTCATAATAACTGACGACGAGAGTCCGACACTGGGGTGTTATGGGGACGATGTGGCGGTGACACCCCATGCGGACAGCCTGGCCGCAGACGGCACGTTGTTTCTGAACGCCTTTGCGACGACAGCAAGCTGCAGTGCCAGCCGCTCGGTGGTCCTGTCGGGTCTCCACAACCACAAAAATGGACAGTTCGGCCATCAGCATCACTTTCATAAATTCTCATCATTTCACAATGTGGTCAGTCTCTCTCTTCCCCGGGTCCTCGCCAATGCCGGCTACCGCACTGGACAAATCGGCAAATACCATGTCGCCCCCGAGGAGGTTTACCACTTTGAAACATACTTGCGCGGCAATGGAAGAAATGCCGTCCAAATGGCGGAGAATGCCAGAGACTTTATTACCGACACCACGGATGAACGGCCATTTTTCCTGTATTTCGCCACCTCGGATCCGCATCGTGGTGGCGGCAGAGACCAGAATTCAACTTCAGAACTCAAGCCGGATCTTTTTGGCAACCGTCCAAACCGTGGCAGTCACCCGGGTGTGGATGAGGTTTTTTTCAATCCTGAAGATGTGCCGGTGCCACCCTTTCTTCCGGACACCCGCGAGACCCGTGAGGAATTGGCTCATTATTACCAATCCTGCGCCAGAATCGATCAGGGGCTCGGAAAAATTATTGAAATCCTCAGGGAAGCTGGCCTCTACGAGAAGACCATGATTGTTTTCACCGCCGATCACGGTATGGCCTTCTCCGGCGGAAAGACCACTGTCTATGAAGGTGGACTTCGAGTTCCATTCATTGTGCGCAATCCGTATGAGCGGAATCGTGGAGTGCGCTCCAATGCCATGATCAGCCACATTGACATCACCCCCTCGCTCCTGGATTTCGCGGGAGGACTGGACCCGAAAATCAATGGGCCGGCACAATGGACCAACCCCGACGATTACTGGAGAAATAAAGATTACGCCAGCCGGGAGAACCGCTCGGGTGGATTTGATTTCAGATCGTATCACGGTCGGAGCTGGGTGCCAATTCTCGGCAAACCCGACGCGGAGCACTGGCCAACAATCTTTGCCTCACATACCTTTCACGAGATTCAGATGTATTACCCGATGCGCGTCGTCAGGGACCGGGAGTACAAGCTCATCTGGAATATTGCCCATGGACTCCCCTACCCGTTTGCCTCGGACCTATGGGCGGCCTCCAGCTGGCAGGCACAATTCCGCAAAGGACCCGACACATCATATGGTCAGAAAACCGTCCGGGAATATATCCACCGGCCCGCTTTTGAATTATTTAAAATCTCAAGTGACCCGAATGAATCCACCAACCTAGCCGACGATCCGGATTATTCTGAAATCCTCCAGGAATATAAGAAAATACTCAAAGATTTCCAGAAATCCATGAACGATCCCTGGATCATGAAATGGGATTACGAGTAATCAATTCCACACACGACCACATTTTATAGAAATGAAAAGTATATCAAGTTTCAGAATGACAGAAGTGATCTATACCATTCGCATTCTTCTTGTATTGAATATTGTCCTTCCATTGCCGGCGATCCAGATGACTGGTGCGGCTCCGACGGATTCACAGCCCAATTTTCTCATCATCATGGCGGATGACTGCACATTCAGTGACCTGCCTGTCTATGGAGGCAAAAATGCCAAAACCCCGAATATTGACCGGCTGGCGTCCAGTGGACTGACATTCAACCGCGCCTATCTGACAACAGCCATGTGCCAGCCCTGCCGGGCGGAGCTTTATACAGGACTGTTCCCTATGTCCAATGGATGCGCATGGAACCACTCCAAGAGCCGGAGTGATATTAAAAGTGCTCCCCATTATCTCAAGCCTGAGGGCTACCGCGTCGGGCTTGCCGGGAAGGTCCACGTCGGCCCCAATCCGGTATTTCCCTTTGAAGACGTGAGTGGTTACGACCCGAATTGTGTCCGCAATCCAACACGGGTTGAGGATTTGACCGGTATCAAAGGATTCATGACCGCGGGTGATGACCAGCCATTCATGCTGGTAGTTGCTCTTGTTGAGCCTCACGTCCCCTGGGTCATGGGCGATGCCTCCCAATACCCACAGGCAAAAATTGATCTCCCTCCGAATATTGCGGATACCGATGGATCACGGGAAGCCTTCAGCAGATACCTGGCTGAAATCACATACATGGATGGACAGGTCGGTGAAATACTTGATACCCTGGAAGACTCCGGCAAAGCATCCGACACAGTGGTTCTTTTCACGTCCGAACAGGGATCCCAGTTTCCCGGATGCAAATGGACGACCTGGGATACCGGGCTGCACACCGCACTGATTGCCCGATGGCCCGGACACACAGCATCGGGAACCAGGACAGACGCCATCGTGCATTACGCGGATGTATTACCCACATTTCTCGACCTGGCAGGAGGTGGGAACGCCATCCCCGAGGTCAACTTTGATGGCCGCAGTTTCCGGGGTGTCCTGGAGGGATCAGCCAATTCCCACCGGAAGTATGCCTACGGCATGCACAACAACGTCCCCGAAGGCCCGCCCTACCCGTCCCGCTCAATCACCAACGGAGATTTCCGGTATATACACAATCTCACACCCGATGAAATGTTTATTGAAAAGCACCTCATGGGACTGAAAGGTGAAGGAACTCTCAATAATCCCTACTGGGGAACATGGGTCTTTGAATCCCAGCAAAACCCCGACATATACCGATTGATTAAAAGATATGTGATGCGCCCGCCGGAGGAACTCTATCATACCTCTGCGGACCCATACGAACTCAGGAATCTCATCAACGATCCTGATTTTCAGGAGATACGGAATGAACTCGCAAGCCAGCTCGCCCTGTGGCAAACCAGTCAGGGCGATCCGGGAATTGAGCAGGATTCCATGGAATCACTGAATGCCGCGCGCAATCTCAAACACCGGTTCGGTCCCGGCATATCAACTCCGCGCGATCGCTGATTGATATTTTTCAAGCCTTCCCTGAACCCTCCCGGTTCATGATATGATAGAATCCAGCACCAAACCCGTAAAATAGATTCCATGCATATTCGAATTCCAATGAGAACTCAAATCTGAAGCTGGGATATCATCCTTTGCCCATTCCATCTCAAGGGTCAGAGTTCCTGACTGTTGAGAGAATTGAACAGAATACCTACCCGGAAGAAGCGTTTCCGGGTATTCTGATTTAGCTTCCAGAGGACCTCTCCATCTGTCTCCTCCATGGAAACCCATGAATCGGGAGCCACCCTGTTCCATTGATTCAGGTCGGTGGATTCTTCAAGGTGATATGAGACCAATGCCCCGGTGTCTACGGCCTGACGCAATGTCACTATATATCCACCCTGAGTGCCTTCCTGGATATTGATATGTTGAATGGGTTTGATGCGACCATTATTCGGGTCACTGCCGGCTGCGTATTCGGCCAGATTTGAATATCCATCACCATCAGAATCCTGATCCCAAACATCAGCCCTGACTGCGCTGTGCCCGTGATCGCTCAACCATTGGACGGCATGTTCGGGATATTGTCCGGCGATGGCGAGTTCGACCTGACTGGCTGTGTCAGCAGCAGCTGATGAAGTGGCACTCTGCAGACGTATGCTGCTCGCCTGAGGAGAAGCCAGCTCAAAATTACCTCCAAGAATATCAATGCCATCCGGACTGCCAAAAGCGGCATTATCGGCCAGAAGTAAAAACGGCAGACTCACTGGGTCGCCTATATCAGCCAGTTTGACAGCATATTCAACCTGATTGCCGGCAATTGCCAGATTGGCCGGTGAGTCATTCACCCAGGACCAGGCACCATTGGTCCCATTATATCTGTATATGGTGTTATTCTGCAGGAGGTATTCCGCTCCGATGGATTCCACGGGAAATCCTGTGACATTGTCATTATCCACATCAAGGAAAAGAGAATAACTCCACGCCAGACTGCTTATTGAGGACTCATTTATATAACCCAGATACAGGTTACCATCATCCGAGTGAAGACGCATGGAAAGGAGGTCCACTGCATTGACTCCGTCGATGTCATCGCCGTCAATGAACTCAAAGCTGATTTCCGGCCAATCACTGAAGTCACCATCAATAACCATGGTGTCCTGAGGGGCGGGATTTTTGCGTAATGTGACGACTCCGACATCCGGTACAATGTCAATTTCAGTCCCACCAAACACAACATTATATCCCCAGAAAACAATATCAATATCCGACACATCCCCGAGAAGTGCTGGGTCGAGGATAAACTCAGCAGTGTTATTACTGATTTGTGCAGGCAGCTGGGCTACCTCTTTCCACAGGAAAACATCCGTGGTCAAACCATCGAACTGATAAAGCCGGTTTCCCTGAATCATATAATCAGCTCCCACGTTGCTTTGAGCAAATCCAGTTGTCGGATTCTGATCTGTATCCAGGTACCATGTGTATCCCCAATTGAGCTCACCCATGGGCCCCTGGTTTTCGACAGCAAGGTGGAAATTTCCTTTATGATAGATTCCATGAAGTGTGAGAATATCTATTGCATCCCGAGTATCATCCTGGTCTGTGGCCAATGGTTTGACGCCAACCCAATCGGAAAGTTCACCATCAAACTTCAGATCCGGGATGTCGTTCATTGGGGTCTGGATGGAGAAATCATCAAAGAAAGCTGATCCGACTCCAGCTCCAATGAGTGCCCATATTTCTGCAAATTTTGCATTTTCTGGTACAAGTATGGAATCAGTTGAATAATTCTGCCAGGTTGTTCCTGTGAGGGTGCGGCTCACATAGCCATTACTGATGACATTGTAATCGGGATCGAAGAAGGTGAGGCCAGCGACGGCAGATCCGGTTGCAGCGTTGGACAGACGTCCCTGAAAAAGGAGTGTATATTCAGTTCCCGCTACCACCAATTCGGCAGGCAGAGGCAAATAACTGACGCTGGTAGTCTCGGGTTGCGATTGAATACTCAGAAAGGCCAGCCCCTCAGGGGATTGAGATTCGTCACTGATAACAGTGATCAGCCCGTCATTACCCCAATCTGGTTGCCCCTGTTCAAATCCGTGCTGAAAAACAATCTCTCCAGATTGACTTGAATATGTGAGCGTTAGAGTTGATGAAGCCTGATTGCCGACGCCATCGGCATTCTGAACCATGTTCTCTCCAATCATCAATGAAACGGGGGAAGCCAAAGGTGTGACTTTAAGTGTATATACATCTCCGCTCCCGACAATCTCAACAAACTCCCCATTGGTAATCTGAAAATCCAAACCAATGAGACCAGTCACTGGCTCACTGAAGCTCACCTGAACCTCAAAGGGCCCACTGACTGAGGATGAGGCAACACTTAATTCAACAGTCGGACCGATTGGATTTTCATCCATATCGAGCCATTCAAAGTCATCAAAATCCGCATAGCCGCTTCCGGCACCCTTAAGAGCCCAAAACTCGACGAACGCCGCATTACCTGGTGCCAGGACCGGATCTGTGAGGTATTGGCTCCACGACTGTGAGGACAGTATGGCATTCGCGGAACTCAAAAGATTATAGTTCTCATCATAAAATGTGAATCCAGCCTCCCCGGATCCAATGGCATCCGCAGAAAGTCGACCAAAGAATTCAAGTGCATATGATCTTCCTTGCTGCCAGGAATTGTCAGGGAGAGAGAGATAGCGTACGACTGTCCTGTCTGAGGCGGCAGGTATACGGAGAAAATACTCTCCTTCATGAGCCTCTGCCGCATTCTGGATAATCTGAGATTCCCCATCTGAGCCCCAAACCAGTTGATCGGCTTCAAATCCATTGCTGTAACGGGGCTGAGCGACTGGAACCTGTTCAATAATCCAACTGATCGTTTCACTATCGGTACCTCCCTTGCCATCACGGACAGAAATTGTGGTGGAGAAAGTTCCTGTGCTTGTTGGATTCCCGGAAATATTTGCGCCATCCAGATTGAGCCCGGCAGGCAGACCGGATGTGGAGAAAACCATAGTATCGCCATCGTCATCGACCGCATTGAGAGTCAGGCTCACAGATTGACCGATGGTTCCTGTCTGATCGCCAATGGAAGCCAGCACAGGCGGCGAATTGGGTGCCGGTTCAAGAACCCACATGAATGACACCTGATCGCTTTGACCACGTCCATCATATACAACAATGGTTGAATTGAAGTTTCCTATTGCAATTGGTGTGCCGGAAATGAGTCCTGTATTGGAATCAATACTCAGCCCCGAAGGGAGGCCGGAGGCCACATAGACAAGTGGGTCATCATCAGGATCAGAGGCACTCGTCTGGTATGAAATTAAAGAGCCAACTGTGCCGGATTGTGCGGCTATAGTATCGAGAGTGGGTGGCACACTCAGCTGACCACCTCCCTGCACCTTGAATCCGGTGCCGAAATAGAATCGGGTGGCAATGAGTTGTGTTGGCATGACAAGAGTGTTCGAAGAGAGATAAATACCCTGTTGTATGGAAACACCGGGAACAGACACCTGGTTGGTGGGTGTTGTGCCATTTTCATAGAGCCACGATTCGTTGCCCTGACCAAAGACCCCGGCAATTATATACATTCCGGGCTGCAGGGTGAGCGGTTGAATGCCAACATAAAAGACGCCATCTTCTGCAGTCGCATCGGACGGAATGCTGGCAACTGCAAGAGCCTGGGAATTCCCTTGTCGCCAGATGGCAACATCCCGAATGCCTTCCAATTGGCCATTGGCATTCCCGTCAATAAGACCGAGATGTGTAATTGTTGTGTCCTGGGTGACTTCGATTACATTCCCCAGAACCCAGGGACCCGATGTGGTACTCAGAAGATTCTGAGGAGAAGTCAGAGTCAGAGCTGGGACCGAAGTTTGTGAAACAGTCATACTGAAGCTGACAGGCAGACCACTTCCAAATTCGTCAGTAGCCAGTATAGTGATCAGGAAATCTCCTGTATCAGAAGATGCTCCAGTAATGGTGTTGCTTACGGAATCAAAACTCAAACCATCGGGGAGTCCGTTGACCTGAATGGTGATGGAGTTGGGATCTGTATCAGAATCAAAAACCAGGACTGGAATGGTGAGTGCCTGACCAAGGGCTGCGGATTGATCTGGAATAGCCACCAGGGCAGGAGCTCTGGTGCCATTGGCACGGATACCTGGTTCGCCGTCGTCAATCTGTTTGAGATATTCGACAAGCAGGTTGAGATCCAGGTCGTTGATATCGACATCTCTGTGAGCGAGGACGGCTTCAGCCAGAGTATCGGCGGAGCCATCGTGCAGATATGGACGTCCATTCCACAAACCACGCAAGGTGGGTGTATCCAGTCCGGCAAGGGGCGAACCAAGACGATTTCCAGTATCTGAATCTATAGTGCCAATATCGTGAAATTTATTTTGGGCACTGTCAGTGAAATCATCACCACCGTGACATGTGGCACAATTCAGGGCTTTGAAAATTTCACGACCGGCGAGACCTTCAGTGGTCAGGGACCCGTCTTCTGCGCGGTGTGGGCTGTCCCCGAATGAGTCCAGAGAAGTCACGTAGGCGGAGAGGGCGTCCAGGTCACTGCTGCGACCGGCTTTGGCTGGCCCCAGAATGTCACTGGTTTCAGCGAAATCCTCATTTGTCATGAGACCGGATCCACCAAAGAAATCGCGAATATCATTTTCAAAGTCATGGATTTCATCGAAGTTTCCGGTCCAGTGAAAGTTTCCGTGACCAGTCCCCCGTCGACCACGGAGGTCTATAGTATTCCGGAGTCCTTCACCTGCATCGGTGAAATCCCAGATTCTGCCATCGTGGCCGGAGCTGTCGTGACATGAGGCGCAGCTGACGTAATCCTGGGTGGCGAGGCGGTTGTCAGAAGCATCGAAAAACAGACGCTTGCCCAATAGAATTTCCGGTGACAGAGGTTCAGAATCTGAAACATTGAATGTGGCCATTATTTCAACATTTGTGGACTGTCCAGAAATCAATTGAGAGGTATCGATTACTGAAATGGAACGCCCCAGAAAATTCTGAACATACAGCCGCGTTCCATCGGGGCTGATGGCAAGGCCCTGGGGGGCAAAACCCACTTCTATCTGAGCGAGTCGTGAACTATCATAGGCATTGAGTACAGTCACATTGCGCCCGCCTTCATGGGCGATGAAAAGGTGGATTCCGTATGGACCGAAGACAGCAGCCGTGGAGGGACTCGAATTATCTATATCAACACGGCTGCCCAACTCTTCACTGAGATTTTCGAGGTTTATTCTGGAAACAATTGACCGCACCATCATATCAGCAATTCTGAATTCCCCATCCCGCTTGATACCGCGCACGATATTATCGAGTTTGGAAGGAATCCATGCTGATCGTCCATCCGGGGAAATGGCGGGGCCTCCCAGGTAATTGGGCACCCCTCTGGACTCGGTGGCACTGTCGACCAGAACCGGACTGAAAGCGATTTTGACTGTGCTGATTTCAGTGAATGAGGAAATATCAATAATATGGACTTCCCCACCGCCGGAGGTGTCGACATTGGGAGTGTCCTCTCCTGGCTGCTTAGGCGTGATGAAGCTGGAGACGAGGAGACTTTGGCCGTCAGCTGACATAGCAATGTGTCGTGGGTTATTGCCAATGGACAACCGATCAATGATTTGTTCCTGAGCCAGATCGAGTTTGAAAATCTCATTCGTGTCTTCAGCGGACACGTATGCAAACTGTCTGTCGGGATCAAAGACGAGACCGTACGGGCGGCTGCCCCGGGGTAATTGCATCCGAGAAACCTCAGTCAGCAGGGTTGTTGAAATACGCGACACGGTTGCAGACTCTCTGTTCACGACACAGATAATGCCTGGAGTCCCGGGAGCAAGACTGCGAGGTTCCTCACCGACTGGAATTTCAGCAAGCCTTGTGCCATCCAGCTGAAAAACAGAAACGGAGTCGTGATCCGGATTAACAGCCCAGACTCTATCGCCTTCAGCCAGCTCCTCATAGATGATGCTCATAGAGGTGAAGGCTTTGCCGGAAACAGGTTCCGGAGCGACCAAGTGAAAAAACTGGCTTTGAGATGAGTTGAGCTCATCCGCAACAGTCAACGTGACAAAATACCGGCCAGGGGCATTATACACGTGAGTGGTGCTGGCTGTGGCAGTTGTCGCCGATTGCCCGTCACCGAAGTCCCAGGTGAATTGCGGATTTGTTCCACCGGTGATAGTGGCGGCAAAAGCGGCTTCGGTTCCCGGGCTGGAGACCGGATGCCCGACATCCACAATCTCGATCACACGAGGTGGTGCATTATTCATATAAACATTCACCCCACTGGTGGAAGCGAGAATGATATCCAGATTCCCATCATTGTTCAGATCCATGAGACGGGCATCGACTGTGCCCGACAGTTGCCCCCAGGCCTGACTTCCCGGACTGGGATGGTTGACCAGAGTCCCGTTGTCCTGATTTAAAACCACCATCATCCCGCGAGGAGCGAATGTCTGACTCACAAGAACGTCGGAACAGGCAATGACAAAGTCCTCATCACCGTCACCATCTATATCACCTGAATCCCCATATCCATGTCCTTCATGCAGACCATTGGGCCATCGGAAACCCTGTGTGGTGTATCGGGTGCGCCCATTGGCATCCAATCCATTACTGAAAGTGTATGTTGCCGTGCCATCATTCATTGAGATGATATCCGGCAAGCCATCTGCATTGAAGTCACCATGAACCAATGAGTAGGCAAGTGGCACGTTGAAACCATTGTCGGCACGGGGAAGGGAGCCGGCCTGAGTGAAAGTTCCGTCCCCATTGTTATAATCAATCTGATTAAGATCGTCGTTATGCTGGCGGAGGATGTCGGGAGCACCATCTCCATTGAGATCGATGATTTTAGCCTTGAAAGTATTCCAGTTGGATGCAAGACGGCTCCCCACATCGGAGAAGGTTCCATCGCCGTTATTGAGAAGGATGGTATCACGCGTCCCACTGCTGATGGAACAGAACAGAATATCGTTGTCGCCATCCCCATCGATGTCTCCGGCTGAGACTGCGTTCATATTCATGGAGGGAAGACGACTGGACAGGTCCTCAAAACCAAGAAATGTGCCATTGGCTTCTGTCCCCAGATTCCGGAAGTAGGCACACCCCCCCGTTCTCGCAGCGACAAGAATGTCAGTAAATCCATCTCCATCAATATCTGAGGGAAAAACTTTCTCGGCAGCCGTGTTTCGTGGCAACTGAAATTCCTCTGTGAGGACACCACCGCGGTTCATAAGCACAACACCCCGCCTGCTGACCATTCCGACAACCAGGTCGACTTGTCCGTCATTGTCGTAATCGGCTTCAGCAAATGTTGTGACATTGGATGAAAGACTGGAAACCCGGCTTACGCGCTCAGAAGTCCGGTCCGAGAATTCCGGGAATTCCTGTGCCTTCACCTCGCACAGGGAAAATATGGCCATCCCAAGTAAGGCTGAGCCTGGAAACCGGACTCTCAGAAATCCCGACTTCGCAAAAAGATTCATTTTCACTCCCGCAATACAAAAAAGTCTTCTTAAAAGCATTTTAATTTTCAGTCCACATGGAAAGACACACCTGCATCCCCGTCAGGGGTATTCGACATCTCAGAAGTCACTCTTAAGACCTTTCCCGATATATGCCTCCAGTATGGATTTGGGTGCTGTTCTCCCTGTTCCGCTTATCTCCATGCTGCGCCACATTTTATAAAAAAATGTGGTGTGCGGTATGATCCGGGCAATTTGAGCAATCCCCTCGCAGAATGCCATATTGGTTGAATTGCCGGGAATGAATCAGCTTCCAGGAGATCTCAAATAAGTTCACAGCACCTCAAACCCTTGAAAGGCCGCTGAACTGAAATATGAAATACTGCTATCGCTCCACCCGGGGTTGGCAATTTAATCCGGCAATGCTTATGATGATTGCATGAAAGATATGAACCGACTGGTGATCCGGATGATGCTGGTGGCCGGCAGCGGACTGACAACCATGGCAGAAAACACATTTGACCAACCTTTGACCTATCCTGGTTCGGAAAAAGTCCGGCAGGTGGATGACTATTTTGGGACGGCCGTTGAAGACCCCTACCGCTGGCTTGAAGACAATGACAGCCAGGAAACAAGGGACTGGGTCAGCCGGCAGGCCGAATTCACGACCCAATACCTGAGTCATCTCCCGGGCCGGCAGGCCATACGTGAAAGAATCACTGAACTGTGGAATTATGAGAAATTCGGAGTTCCCTTCCTGCGCGGCAACCGTACATTCTATTACCACAACAGCGGTCTCCAGAATCAGAGTGTCCTCCATGTCCGGGAATCGGGTGAATCGGAAGGCCGCATACTCATCGACCCGAATAAACTCTCGGAAGATGGCACAGTCGCGCTGTCCGGGACATCCATCAGCGATGACGGCCAATGGCTGGCCTACGCCATTTCCCGCAGCGGATCCGACTGGAAAGAATGGCGCATCCGCAATATCACCACAGGTGAGGACCTCGATGATCAGATCAAGTGGGCCAAATTCTCGGGGGCCTCGTGGGACAAAGCGGGCAAAGGATTCTATTATTCACGCTACGATGAACCCGCCTCGGGCAACGAATTTGATCAGGTCAATTATTTCCAGAAACTCTATTACCATCGTGCCGGCACGCCCCAGTCCGAGGACATTCTTGTCTATGAAAGGCCGGATAACAAAGAATGGGGATTCTCGGGAAATGTGTCGGAAGACGGGCGCTATCTGATCATCTCGGTCTGGCAGGGAACCGATCCCCGCAACCGGGTATTCTATAAGGATTTGAACCATCCGGACAGGAAGGTTGTTGAACTCCTCAATGACTTCGATGCCGAGTATTCCTTTCTGGGTAATGATGGTGAGGAATTCTGGTTCAAGACCGATCTGGACGCCCCCAAAGGACGGATTATTGCAATAGACACGTCAAAACCCGGGCGTGAGGCCTGGAGGACATTGATCGATGAGTCGGATGCGACACTGACCTCGGTGAATGTTGTCGGGGGCCACTTCGTTGCCCACTATCTGAAGGATGCCAGGAGCCAAATCTCACTCTTCAATATGAACGGCAGTCTGAAAATGAAACTGCCCCTGCCGGGTATTGGATCAGTATCGGGTTTTGGCGGACGTCAGAACCAGAAACGCACCTGGTATTCATTCACCAGCTTCAATACACCCGGCACTATCTATGAATTCAATTTCCAGGACCTGCAGTCCCGTCCGTATATTCAGCCTAAGCTGAAATTTGATCCGTCGGATTATGTCACCCGACAGGTATTCTACACCAGCCATGACGGAACAAAGGTCCCCATGTTCATCGTCCATAAAAAAGACCTGGATACCAGCCGCACACATCCGACCTACCTTTATGGATATGGCGGATTCAGCATCAGCCTCCCGCCCCGATTCTCAGTCACCAACCTCGCGTGGATGGAAATGGGAGGCATTTACGCTCAGGCCAACCTCAGAGGCGGTGGCGAATACGGCGAGGAATGGCACCTCGCGGGAACAAAACTCAATAAGCAGAATGTTTTCGACGACTTCATCGCCGCCGCCGAATACCTTATTGATGAGAATCTGACCGACCGCTACAAGCTGGCAATAGGTGGTGGGTCCAATGGAGGACTTCTGGTGGGAGCCTGTGTCAACCAGCGGCCCGACCTCTTCCGTGCCGCCATCCCGGCTGTCGGGGTCATGGATATGCTCCGCTTCCAGAAATTCACCATTGGATGGGCCTGGACATCCGACTACGGGAGTTCGGAAGAATCTGAAAAGGAATTCAAAGCGCTATACGCCTATTCGCCCTATCACAATCTGAAGCCGGGAACAATCTACCCGTCTGTGCTGGTGACCACCGCCGACACCGACGACAGAGTCGTCCCCGCCCACAGCTTCAAATACGCTGCCAGACTCCAGGAATGCCATGCCGGTTCCAATCCGGTCCTCATCCGCATTGAAACCAAAGCTGGCCATGGTGCCGGAAAACCAACTTCCAAAATAATTGAGGAATCGGCTGACAAATGGGCGTTTATCCTGTCTCAGCTCCACTGAAATATCCGGAAACCCCGGCGATTGAGTGGTAACCTTCGACTCAAACTGCCCGCATATCTGCCGAATAGTCTGACAGGGACTATGATATGCATTCGGAATTGAAGATTCAGAAACGATTTATACCGCGCCGTATTCCTTTGGGATTCGGATCGAAGCTATGCATGCTGGTGGCTTTTGTCGGTTTTACGGCGGCGGGTGACATCGGAGCCACCTCCATTGCCCGGGTCTGGAATGAACAGATTCTGAATGCCATACGGATTGACACGCCGCATCCCCCGGCGCACGCCCGCAACCTTTTTCATCTCTCTGTGGCCATGTACGATGCGTGGGCGGCCTTTGACGAGAAATCGGTCGGGTATGTATACCGGGAGAAGCACATAGCTGATTTTCAGCCCCACGACCTGGAGCAGGCCCGGGATATTATCATAAGCCACGCGGCTTATACCGTCCTTAAATCCCGATATACTATCTCGATCAATGCCCCGGCATCTGCCGAAGCCTTCCGGCTCCAGATGCTCATCCTGGGCCTGAACAGCTCAGATACATCCACCGAGGGCAACTCACCCGCAGCCATTGGCAACCGCATCGGAAATGCCATTCTGGATTTTGGAAGAAATGACGGCTCGAGAGAGGAATTTTTCTACCGGGATTTTTCCTACACCCCTGTGAATCAACCCCTGATCCTGAGTTCACCAACCCAGGAAATGGACGATCCCAACCGCTGGCAGCCATTAGCCTTCGACACAGCCTTCACCCAGAACGGACTGGAAGCGGATGAAGTGCAAAGGTTTCTAGGCTCGCACTGGGGTGAAGTCAGACCATTTGCCCTCGCCGAAAGAGGTTCCGCTGGAATCTACCACGACCCGGGCCTCCCACCTCAGATTGGTGGAGATGACGATGCCGAATATAAATCCGGCAATGTGGAAGTGCTCTACTACAGCAGTCTTCTGGACCCGGATCAGGACGTCATGGTGGATATCTCACCCGGCACCAGAGGCAATAATCCGCTGGGCACCAATGACGGAAAGGGCCACCCCGTCAATCCTTATACAGGTTTGCCTTACACCGCCAATATCGTCAATCAGGCCGACTTCGGACGGGTCGTGGCGGAGTACTGGGCGGATGGACCGCATTCGGAGACACCTCCAGGTCATTGGAATGTCATTGCCAACAAGGTGGCCGACCACCCGCTTCTGGAGAAACGCATTGAAGGCAAAGGGCCGGTTGTCAGCGATCTCGAGTGGGATGTGAAAACCTACCTGGCACTGAACGCGGCTGTCCACGACGCGGCGATAGCGGCATGGGGTTGCAAGCGGGTCTATGATTACGTCCGTCCGATTACTGCCATTCGATATATGGCAAAGCGCGGTCAATCATCAGACCCATCACTCCCATCATATCACCCGCATGGCATTCCACTGATTGAGAATCTGATTGAGCTGGTCACGGTTGAATCGTCTGCACCAGGCCAACGACATGAGGATTTCGGGTCATTCATCGGAGAAATTGTGGTGCGCGCCTGGGTCGGGGAACCTGAAGATAAAGAGAATACCTATTCGGGAGTGGACTGGATACTGGCGAGAACCTGGTTCCCATATCAAAGAGACACTTTTGTGACACCCGCCTTTGCCGGCTATGTGTCCGGCCACAGCACCTTCAGCCGTGCCGCTGCCGAAGTCCTCACTCGCATGACCGGCTCGCCGTATTTTCCCGGTGGAATTGGATCATTCACCGCCGAAAGAAATAATTTCCTTCACTTTGAGATGGGCCCCAGCCAGACCGTGGTTCTCCAGTGGGCCACGTATTTTGATGCGGCGGATGAGGCGGGATTATCGAGACTTTATGGTGGAATTCATGTTCCTGTGGACGATGGTCCCGGCCGCATTATGGGTTCGGAATGCGGAATTGAATGCTGGAATCTGGCAAAACTTTTCTTTGATGGGACACAGGCCATCCAAGCCATTCCCCTGTCCATTGCCGCCACCGCCAATGGGGATGTCAATCTGACATTTGAAACCTCCGGTTCCGGACGGTACAAAATACAGACTTCAGGCACCCTCACCGGATGGGACAATATGATCGACTGGTTCAAGCCATTGAACCAGACATTCTCAATCCGTATCCCATCAGCTCAACTCGGCAATAACGCCCGGTTTTTCAGGGTCCTGAACGAATCCCCAAACAGCATTCCTACGGTCCGGTAATCAGTCCTGATAACGGGGGCGAGGAGAGGAGCCTGACTTATGGACCGACTGCACCGGGCCCTACAGTTCACCGGTTGGATTTGCCTTCTCCTGCCGGCCGTGCCGGTTCGATGGAGATGATCAGTTGATTGCTTACTGGCAGCATGGCTGTTGATTTCCCATCGAACGCCAACTCCGCACTGACTGTATCGGATGACTCATCTCCATCAGGGAATAACCATTCGATGCGGTACACATCTTCGTCGCCATCTCTCCGCTGGAAAGACCATTTGATGTCCGCCTTCCAGTCTGTCTTCGAATCGTCGGAGTAATCGAAGCCTGTCTG
This sequence comes from Smithsoniella earleae, assembly GCA_032356285.1. Lineage (NCBI taxonomy): Eukaryota > Viridiplantae > Chlorophyta > Ulvophyceae > Smithsoniella > Smithsoniella earleae. The sequence goes on along the minus strand of JAULKQ010069213.1, from coordinate 27,250 downwards.
CACCTGTCCCGTGGGTGAAAGCTGGCTGCTTGTGCCGGTGCCGGAGCCGTATGAGTCCACGTGGGTGACGATCGTGCCCGCAAACCCAGGAACGGTTGTGTCCTTTGAGCAACCCAGTAAACACATCATCAGAAACAATAACTGTTGTGCAGGTTGTCTTCTCACGGATCACTCCTCAGCTTTCATCGAATCCGGATCAATCCCATTTTCACGGCACCAGTCGGCATAGATAAACGGGGAGATTTCCGACGGTTTAATCTCGGAACGCCCCCCCCAGAAGACGTTGGTGTAGGAAATGGGAATACCGCAGCTTTCCAGATGGGCGTCAATGGCGGCCTTGTGTTCGAGGACCAGTTTTTTGTCTGATCCATGGGCCACCCCCATGATATTGACATTTTTGAATTCCGCGCCGCCTTCCCGCCAGTAAGCGTGGGTCATGATGTGATGACGGCCCACTTCCCCACCGGCCTGTAATTCCATGCCCTGTGGCACCGCCCAATGGAAGAGCGCATTGAATTTTGTCACCCTTTCACCGGTCTGCAGACGCTTGACATGCTCCAGGAATGTGGAGAACCTCCCAATGACCTTGCGGTTGTTGAGATCTTCGGCGATGCGGCAGAATTCCTCAAGACTGACCCCGGCTTCGTCAGCCCGCGCATTCCATAGATCAGGGACCAGTTCTTCGGGCTCAAACTCCCGCTTCAACGCTGTCAGAACTTTCCATTCCAGATCCGAAAGCCGGACAATACTCACCTCCACCGCTTCGGCCGGCCCATCCGCACGGCTGCCGGGAGGCATGCCCCGGCGGCGGACATGTCCAACACCCAGAGCAAAAAGTCTTTTTGCCGGCATGATCCGGAAATGGGAGGCACCCACCTTATTCATCAGATGTGAACAGTGTTTTTCGAGCGAATATCCCTGCGGCACTTTCAAGGTCGTCCAGAGGCGGTATGTCGACCCGGCTGTCGCAGTGTCAGTGGACCGGGTCACCACATGGCCTGAAAAGGGATCCTGCTGGAACATGAAATCAAATGCGGCGTCGGTCTGATCGACGGGAAGTTCCCAGGCCACCAGAGCTCCTTTAGCGAGATTGGTTGCCAGGAGTGTCTGGCGCACCCGGCGGATGGTCCCCTCGACCAGCATGGCCCGGATCCTTGATATGACAGTCTCGAGGTCCACCCCGCTCAGGCGGGCAATCTCCCCCAGCGGATCGCGCTGGAATCCCTGAATCTGGTCCTCGGAAACTGTCAGAATCTGTGAATTGACAGGATCCGTTGTCTCGACCGGTATGGATGATGCGTTGCTCATGTTGCTTGTGCAGCATGCAATGAAATGGCGATCAAATCAACCGGCATTCCAACCGCCGTCAATATTGAATTCGGCGCCGGTGACAAAAGCGGCTTCATCACTGGCGAGATAGACGGCCGCCCAGCCAATTTCCTCCGGGCGCCCCATGCGTCCGATGGGCTGTGTGGCGGTCATCTGCTGGCGGGCCGCTTCGGGATCATCATATTCAGCCAGTCTGGCGCTTACAAATGGCGTTTCCACCCTCCCCGGACAGAGGCAATTGACTCTCACCTGGTGTCTGGCGTAGTCCAAGGCCATGGATTTGGTCATCCCGGTGACAGCGAATTTGGTCATGCAGTAGGCAAAGCGATCCGGGACCGCCACCAATCCGCCAATGCTGGACAGGTTGATAATGGACCCGCTACGGCGCTCGACCATGCCGGGAAGAAATCGGGAAGTGACATTGAAAATACCCCGGACATTCACCTGATAGAGTCGGTCGAGGTCATCCCCATTTGCCTCAAGAAGCCCGCCCACACTGCCAATACCGGCGTTGTTAACGAGAATATCCAGCTTACCGTATTCCCTGATTATCTGACTTTGCACAGAATCGCATACAGATTCTGAAGTCACGTCGAGATGGTGTCCACGGGCCTGGCCTCCATCACGGGAGATCATGGCCACTGTTTCGTGAGCGGCCGAAATATTCAGGTCACTGACATGGACAAGAGATCCCGCCTCAGCCAGTTTCCGGGCAATCTCCCGGCCAATCCCACTCCCGGCACCCGTTACCAGGGCCACTTTTCCACTGAGATCAAACATGATCCAGCACAAGTAGTGATTGATCCAATTCCTGGCAACACATTTTTTGCCCTCTATTGACCGGGATTCCTGATTCAGTCCCCCCTGCTCTAATGGAAGCCGCTTCCGGAAAGGAAAATAAAAAAACCATCCGGATGGGATGGTGGCCAGCTGGGCTTATTTTCAATATTTGAAGAAACGGATCGTAAGCGGGTATTCGTAAAAGCGTCCTTCTTTGGCGTCCAATCCGGCCTTGACCGGAAAAAAGATCATGGCACCCGCCTGCAGAATCCCCAATAACCAGGCTACAATTGCGATAAGTGGAATAGCCAATCCGAAGGTGATCAATGTCAGCAAAGCAAAAATGACAAAACCAAGAACTGTGAGAATCCCAACAGCCAACCACCATGTTATGTGAAAGTTCATGGCGGCCCGGAAATGCTTTCCAAGTGCCGGCCTTTGTTCCCGCCCCAGAAGAAAGACTATGATGGGTCCAAGCACAAAGCCGATTCCGGTGAAGAATCCTGTCAGCGCGGAAATATGCAGAAGCATGGCCCAGTTTCTGTCGGTTTCGTTGTCATTGTACCCAATATCCGATTCGTCCCTGAATTCCATGTGACCACCATCGGTGACTTGACT